>JBBMOY011586965.1:0-13885 GCA_037951405.1 Platydemus manokwari | reverse complement strand
AAATTTATTCATTGAAATACAAATTTTAACTCATTTTTGTAAAAGCCGGAATCATACTAATACACCTAATAACATTATTATTATTATTATTATTACTATTATTATTGACATTATTGATAGCTGATATTATTAAAAAACAGGAATTGAAAACAAACATAAACGTAAAACTTAAAATCCTTACAGGTCATATCGTTAATTATATTATATGTGATTATTTTATAATGTTTGGAAATAAAATATTAACAAAAAATATTTAGAGAAACATAAAACAATTTCTTACATCTGCTTTTTGTAAATTGAGATTCAAACCCTCAAAATATGGAATATCTGACATGGTGAATGTGCTTATTTCCTGGATCCAGGCAAAGAGATTTTTGATATTCTCATCGACATGAAACCATTTATTATATCTATCATTGAGTTTATTGCTTGTTAATTGCATCTTATCGGAAAGATTACACCATTTCTCGTGTAATTCTTGTAAATGTTCTTGAATTCGTGCCTTGGTGTCCGTATCTATTGTCGTTTGATAAACATTTTCTCCGGTTGCCAAGCAAGCTTCATAAACGGCAACATGAGCGTCTTGTTCCTGAATGAAAATAGCGAGACGGAATTGAAGATTTTTCATTTCATCGACCGACCAAATATCTGACTCAAAATCGACTAATCTGTCAGATAGATTGTCACACCACAAATGAAATAGTTCCAATTTTCCTTGAAATTCCAAATATGTCGACACATTTTTGTCGAGAAACAGTCTCGTCTTGTTAATTTGATCAGTGATATTATTCCATTGTTGTTTTAATTGATTGAGATTTGATTGGAAATGTTCACAATTCTGATTTTCAGTGACATTACCTTTCTCAACAAGAACCAACAATAGCGATTCTTTAGGTTGAATAAGCAAATCCAAAAACTAAACAAAAGATATTTTTAAAATGTAATAAATAAAATATTATTAAAAAAGAACAGTCAATAAATCAATTAATCCCAATTATTACCACCCAATTGTACCATATGTATGTCATTCTTTTGCTAATGATTTATATAGCATCATTTATAATGATTAATCCTTTCTCTTCTGAAACGTCGAGTTAATTATGATTTTTAATCATACCAACAGTATCTATGATTATCTGACATTTACTGCAAATAGTTACAAGCCCACTGCGATGATAAATATAAACGCTCATAACAATTAAACTGCAGATTTTGATAAGCGCGTATAGGGTACTACTAGTGAGGTATGAAAACATTAGTATAATAAATGAGACAATGGGAATATTATGTTGTTACAGATAAGGAATTTCCGTCATAGATTAAATATGTAAAAAATAACATCACCTCAAAAGTTATTTGTTGATCAATGACATCATCGAGATTATTTGCACTGACATATTGCAAATGAGGCTCCAAAAATTTCATGAGATCCAAACAGTAATTGCATAAATTGAGGAACTCCATTTTCGATGAATTCTCAATATCTTTATCTTGAATAGCTTGAAGGATTTTATTGATAAGGTCTCGTCGTTGAGTGACAATCATTTCGAATCGTCTTTCTCTGGATTGGTCCATATGAAATCGATGAGAAATCGATTTGATTTCATTAATATTTCTCCGAGAATTGATTAAATCTCTCAACAAATCTTTCATTTCATTATCAAATGATAAATCGGAATAATTCGAACAAATCAAAACATTGAAAGTCATTTCAGTTCTGGCAATGATTTTCTCCATTTTCTGACAATTCAGATCGAATAAATGTAAATCTTTATTATGGCAATAGAGTTTATTTTTAAGACTGTCACGATATTTTTTAATTCGATATAATCGATGATTGTTAACGGTTTGTAGATTTCTCAATTTGATCACTGTGTTTGGATCGAGTATTTTCGTCAAATATTCCAACAATCCACCAAGTTTGGCTGATACATTTTGAATTTCTTTGATCATGATATCGAGTTTATTGAGATTGCCAGTTATCAATTGGATCTGGTATTGATTTTGTGGTTCATAGCATGCAATTATCAATTTTTCCATCACCAAGTAGCCGTCCACACACACAGCACTTAAGTCTTCGAATTGTTGCCAAGATACTAAAAGATTGTGTAAATGGTCAGAGTAAGGTTTTATCTTATTAATGATCTCATATTTAGAAGGTGTTGGAACAGTGGGTATGATTCGAATGGATTGTTTCAGATTTGTCTGTAAATCGTTCTTCATCAATGAAATCCTTTCTCCATACAAATTGTACACACCATTTGGACCAAATAATTTTTCATTCAATTCCTCGAGATTGTTGTAGTGAGTTTTGACACAATTCAGTGTACAGAAAATAAGTGATTTCGATTCACCGATAAAATGATCGATTTCAACTTCAACTTCCATGATTGTCAATTCGTATTTTTCCAGTTCTTTCCAATATTGGTTCAATGTTTCTGCTGTAGATAAAATGTTCAAATGTTTCTCACATTCCTTTGATAATGATGTTTCTATGGATCTCAACCAATCAGAAATATATTCCATGTCTAACTTGATAACGGTTTTCAACGATAGAAGTGATTGAAATGAAATTTTTGCTTCCTGGAGACAATCGTATTGATGAATAGATTTTTCTTGAAGTGTCTAAAATCAAAGAAGTACTCAAATAACTTTCTATTACATGTAAAGAGAATTTAATGAGGTATTTAAAAAATTCTAAAATGATCCTGATAGTTTTGTTGAAATCAATAAGAAATATTCACGGACAGAATTTGAATTACATTACGAATTATATGTACTTAATAATCTCCAATATATATTATGACTTACAAATTAAAAAAAATATTAAGTAGTACAACATCATATTGAGATTTGAGAATGAAATTAAAAGCTCACTATATCGTTGGCTTGAAAATATCAGATTGAATCAAAATTGAATATATTTTCTCGAATTAACGGAAATTTAAGAAAACGAAAGGAATTAAGAAATGAAAAATCAGGATGCCGTTATAATGTATAAACTTGTCTTTAGACAAAACCATTATCATAGATGTGCTGGGGTCTTGGGGAGCATCAACCAATGAATCAGTCTTGAGGATAAAGACAATCTGAATGAATCGGTGCCAACATCGAAGCGGAATGGTACAGGGATCATCATATCAAAGTCAATCGACGCTGATAACGAGGACTTTACTAATTGAGATTCCTAATAATTGATAATTTTTCTTAACTGAATCGATAACTCGTGGGGAGGCACTTTATCAGATATGAAGGAAATATATCCGAGTACCTCAATTTCAGAGGAAGTAGTTGAAACGGTAAAATGGGATGTGTAGAAGAAGCTACCAATGAAGAGTGATTACTAAGACAATCTTTGGAAAGTCTCAGAGAATTATTCTGATAAAATAAAGTTCTGAAATCTAAACTTTGTCAAAGTCATTTTAAAATCCAATGTTTATTGAATAATTAGTTATTTAATATTTTTTATAACGAGATTTATTGAATAAAACAAAAAAATATTAAAATACTAAACAATATTTTAATTCAAACCTTCATCTTTGTAATAGCAATTTTGACATTTATTTTTGAGAAGAGACTTTTTGCAATCAATTCTGAATTGTGAGATTCAACAGAAATCCAATCGGTAATTTTCAGAATTTGTTCATTGATAATCCTCATAATTCCACAAATTTGTGAACATTGATTGATGGCATTCTGTAATTCTCTAGATTGATGAGTCACTTCATCATTAATGATATCAGTTTGAAATCCAACATTTCTTTGACAATACAAATCAATCAACGGTTGAATGGTATTGAGTTTTAAATTGATAAATTTTAACTGATCTCCCATCATTTCAATATCGGATAACGTTTGAATTCTTGTAACGAAAATTAATTTATCCATCGAATTTTCAATCGAATTCACTAAAGATCTGATTTCATCACGCGGTATTTCCATTGATTCCGATAGAAATACGGGATTCATGGACAATTCTTCCAGATCTCGAATTTTTTCACCGATTCCTTCCCATTTATTTTCCAAGAAACACAACTGTCGATTTAGCTTCGTCAAATTATAGCGTTTTGTTTTCAATAGCTGGTCACCAATCTTTAAGACAGACCTTTTCAAATTCTCTTCGCTAAAGAATCGCTGTTTGATATGATAGACACTGGATTGTCGTTGAACGATATTTTGAAAACTCAAATTTTTGTCGATTTGCATTTGATCTTCAATTTGAACTATTAATTCATGAATCGTGTCGATGTGAACGTCAATTTCATGTGATGATTTCTCAAATTCATTTGACAATTCTGATGCATTCTTTTCTTCATCCAAAGCCAAAGAAACAATGGATGAAATATCGTCCCATTTTTCCGAGAATTCTTCAATATCAGCATGGAGATCTGTGCTTGATATGCGATTAATGATGGTTTTGCCTTTGTTAAGGGTATAAGCAGCTTTGAATGTATTACTCACTAATTGATCATTGAGAGATTCCAGAACAGACAAGTATTCCTTAGATACACTTTTTAATTCATCTTTTCGATAATCATCTAACAAGGATTGTGTTGTCTCCAAGTACACTGAATCAAAAATTAGGATTATTTTTAATTAAACTTACACAAATACTTTTCAGTTCTTTGAAATTTCTGTCAAATTCCAACCAATCATACAAGACAACTAATAATTCGATGAATTTTTCATGAGCTTGTTTCTCCAAAACATCACTTCGCTTGATAACTTCGAGATGTTGATCGTTCAAACGAGCAGAAACCTCCTTAGATACTTTCAATCTCAATGATTCCAGAGCTTCGCGATAGACGTGAAAATTACTGAAAAAGTCCTGAAGAAAGATTGTTGATATTATTGTCATGAAGCTAGTAAGGACTATGTAAGAATCAAAAAATTACAAATCATTTTATAAGAAAAATAGAGGAGAAAATAAGAAAAATATGCAAATAATAATAATAATCAAGAATGACGTTAAAAGTAAAAATGGTAAGACAGGCGCATAAAAACAGTAAAGAATTTCAGAAATTCAATCTTCGAAGGAAGCAGTTGTAGAAATAAATTCATGATATAAATAACCCCAAAGAATCGAATGAATTGTAATAATATTTGATTTGATTTAATATTTTTATAATCAAGGATAGTAATGGTCTTGAAATAGTAGTGTCCCGACACAAGCCGAAATCTATAAATTTACATTAGGGAATGAAGAAACCTTTTTTTGCATTTCGTTCATCTGAAATATCTTTATCAACAAAATTTATCGTGTTCAATTTTATACAAAAGAACAACAGATCTTGTATTTAGAAACAAATAATAAAAGCATTTTAATGAACTAAATTTGATTAATTTGAGACTCCAATGATCTGCCATATTCTCACGGTCTTTACAAACAGATCGTTTAATTGGATGGGGGTGCTTAGTTAAGCTCAACATTAAGACAACGTTAATAAATTGACAATCTAATAGAATGAAATGACACAAGTAGTGCTAATGTACTCAATAATTGACACGATTATTTTGTATTTCTATTGACAGGTTTATACAATAATTCTATTGCTGGAGTTTTATCAAATAATGTTTTATCTTCATCACAATCATAAGTCATCTAATTCAATCGATAAAAACGGTTTATTTCAACCGTTATATCATTTAGTTAGGAGTTACAAAAATAAACCTGGAGCAACCTAGTTACCGATCCAATATAACATAATAATAAGACAAGCATTTATAGATAATCACGTTTCATTTTATTTAATAATACCGGGTGGCCCAAAATTAGGTTTACAGTTATCACTTAGACTATTTATTTGAAAATTCGACTCAAAAACAGCGAGAAACTCATTATACTTGTTAACATAAACAATTTATATTAAATAACCTCCTTCAACATTGCAATATTCTTCAAATCTCTCCAGGACATTCTGACACACACACACACTTTAACAACTGTAAACCTACTTTTGAGCCACCCAGTATATAATCAGGATAATTTATCTCACCTTAAATTGGAAAACTCTCATCTTCATATCTGATAAATTCTTGATGGTTATCACTTTTTCTTGTAATTTATGCGATCCTGTAAGTAAAAATTGATTGTAATTATTCAACAATTGTTCGTATTGATAATTGCTCTCCAGAATCTCTGTCAATTCAACGGTTAATTCATCCAACTAAAATACAAATCATATTTTCAAAATGTTTTCACCCAACACAACTATTGAACTGACATTCAATGTGATGAAATGCATTTCTGAATCCATTTCGCACAATCTTTTCAAATCAAAATAATTGGGATCATTGGAACGGACATCATAGGTTTTCTTAAGCAATTCTGCTAATTTGGCACAATATTCTGTTGTATGATGATAAGATTTCTAAAAATAGAACCAAAATAATAATCGATATTAATAAAAAATATAATTACATCCATCTTATTTACAAACGGATCGATAATTGATACTCTTCTCGATTCACTTTTCACATATGTTTGTATGGATTTCTCGATTGGATCCTTGTTCTGATGAAATTCTCTTGGAGTTTGAGTATCGACATCTGTCGACAGTGTTTGATCAAGAACTTCCAATCTCTCTTTCAATAATTTGAGAATGAAATTGTAAGATTCAAAGATTTCTGGATTGAGTCGATTTTTCAAAACATCTTGATTTTCAGATAGATCATTGAGAATTTCCGATAACTGGTATTTGCAATCTTTTGCTGTGATCTACAATGATGAATATGTCATGAAAACAAATATGATAAAAATAATTTTGTAATGAATAATTCTGATGACACCGAAATGATAAGTGATAGTCAAAATGATTGAATTGATGAGGATTGAAGTCAACCACTGAGAAGAGAGAGAATCATAAAATGGTGAATTTCAGATCTTATCCAATACTGATGAGTAGAAATGTGTGTTTGAAATAGATCTCTCAATGAAATATCGAACACCACATTTTCACAATACATACAATTTCATTGATCGATTTATTCTTGATTGAGATATTAGAGAGAAAATATCAAATAATTTACAAAAATAATTCTTTATTATAAAATGATAAATTTCGCTTGATATAAAATTTAACAATAATAACTGATAGAAAACTAAAGTTATTATTTCGTCAAGAAATATCTAAAATTTAGATACCACAAATAAGATAAATAAATAATGCCTTCACAAAAAATCTCGTTATAATCATAAATTAAAACAAAAATCTCACAAGGTCATTTTCGTTGTATGAAAGTTGATTACTGATAATCCTATTCTCCACATTTTGTGCGATGGATTCAATAGTTTTCATTAACTCATATGCTCTTTCATTGGAATTATGAATATCTCCATTCCACAAATTGTTCATCAATTCTCTAATGTTTACCAGCGGATCTATTTGGCTGTCTGTGTTCATCACAAAAAACGATGGAGATAATCTCTAGAATAATAAATTATATTTCATCATTATTCAACACACAAAGTATATTGTTTTTGATGCCGGACAAAATAATACACGAAAATTCAATTTTACTTGTGAAAGATAACCGTTGCATGAATTCTTAATTTGACCCAATCTAGTTTTACAGCGAGATAAAAGAAGTTTCCAAACTATTCGCTGATGTTGTGGATCATCATTTGGCCAGGTTATGCTGATGGTTTCCGAATCTTTCTTGATTCCTTCTAATAAGCTTTGAGATGTCATTAGATCAGTGGATAGTTTCTGTAATAAAATAGATTTTTGTCAATCAAAAATTCTGTTTAAGTCAATCAGATTTGTACTCTAGACATTGTTTGATGATACTGATTGGACTTTCTATCAATGATTACATCTGTTGATATTAATGATGATCGTCTGTGATCTACCGGTTTATCTTCAGGTATTATACTTGATCTTTTCCATTTTTCCTTTCCTTTGTCTCTGAAAACAAAGAGTTTTATATGGACCATATTATTGAATAATATAATTATTGATCATTTTTTCAACACCATCGTTAGACTTGGCATCTAGTGTATCGAGAATCTTCGAAGGAGTGAATATTAAAATAAAAGAATTATTGATTATTATGAATGCTTAATGAATTATAAAGGATATGGTAATATGAAATTACAATGAGTAAGTGAATTGAGTTCGAATCCACCAGTGAACAAATCATGTTATATCGGATTAATATCAGATTAATATCGGATTAATCAACCCACTTATCGTTGGCTTTGGTAGAATTTAGTAACATGAATTCATTCATTACATCTATGTATTTCCTTCCAGTAATTGAATTTAAGCCATTAATCAAAATCAAGTTAAATTGAAAACGTAACCACATACACTCACCACCAGTGAACGGTATACCGATATCCCTTATGATTACAATAATAAGACACAAGATAATAATATCATTAAATAATCTTAAAGGATATCATAATTCTTCTAATAAATCTATTTTGATATAAAGAAAATAACAAAGAATGTTCTGAACTCCTTAAAGTTTTGAATGTTTCAATGAAATACTTAATCTAGAATCTATTAGGTCTTGAATTAACGAAATGATGAGTATTTCCCAATGGCACACTTATAACTTGTGCTTATCAAAATAAAGTGCAAGACACATAAATTCTAATCTTTATCACAGTTCAAACAAGATACAACATTGATAGGATATCAGATTATAGTTTTTTGTCAGAAATTTAAGACATCATCAAGTAAAAATGAATTGTAAGAAAAAGATACAATAAGCCCAATGAAGAATTCTTCATACCTACATACGCAGTTATTCTTCTAGCCCTCATTTTACAAAGACCTCGAGTTTCAAATTTTATTTATCAAATGTCATCAATATAAAGAAGATCTCGCTTCTCAAAAATCCGAGCACATACCTCTCTACACACCCTTTCATCAAACCCTATGGAATGAGTCGCAAATTGTATTTTTAAGGGTGTCTCTGAATGTCACTAATTCCTTTACATGATTCTAAAGATAGAATTCACATTTGAATTGCTAAGCCAATAGAATTTTAGTAGGATTTATTGTGATACAACGAATGACATTCACAAATATTCAATGAATTCATGGAGATTTTTGTGCGGGATTTTCGTTGTGTGACACTGTGTATAAATTCAATATGATAAATTCAAATCAAACATCATAGAATCGATATGAAAAATAACAATTAATCAATAAACCTTAAGTTATTTTCAATTTCTTTTAAAGTGGCATGTGTTAATAGTTTCGTTGAATTCACACCGGTTCTTAAATTTGCAAATCGTGATCTTAAAGAATCTGATATCACTTTATCGAGATCATCCGATCGTTGTTCTAATTTCACTTCCAGTGATTCCAAAACATTAGTTTTTGAATCGATTTCAAACTTCAAATAAAATAAGAAAAATCAAAAACAAAAACAATCGATCAATATTTACCATTATTTGATCCATTTTATCTTTTTTCATGTTCAATTCCAGAACGTTATCATTTTTTGATGGATAAAGAGAATCCAATACTTGGTTCATTGAATGGATCCAGTCTTGTAAAGTGTTGAGATCGACCACAACGTCACCGTGTTCAACATTCTCATCAATCTATGAAATAACGGTTAAAGTCAACACAAACTTTCATTTGAGAAACCTTATTATTATTAATGATTTTCTCGATTGTCTCTCGAGCTTTCTGGATAGCTTCGTTGGTCATATCGATATTAGTCATATCATAATCACGTAACACATCTGATCTTGGAGCATTTTCCAATTCCTGATCAGGATTGAAAGATTTAAAATAGAAACAAGGACAACACATTTAAACAAACCTCAATAGCAGATATAGATTGAGTAATAACATCACTGAATAATTCTTCTTTCATGTCTTGATCGAGTTGATGATCCAATTCAATTACTTTATCATTGCAGATCAACAATATGCATTCTTTATCACATAGATTATGAACATCTTTGTCATCTATCGTAAAATTAGCCATATCTCGCAGTAAAACCATATCGTCTGTTTTTAACACAGAATTCAAAACGTTGGTTGATATTTTGGAACCTTGAGGCAAGTACATCACAGTATATCTGACATAATTTATAAAATCTATTGGAATAACAATGACCCTTTCACTGATATCCTCACCAATATGAAAGGTGTCAAAACCATTATCAACTTCAACCGGTGTTCTATGAACCACCGGTTGAAGATTTTGTAAAACTTTTGTTCCATTAAACATTAATTTTTGAATTGGATCTTGCCAAATGATAACATCTGGACAGCTGGGATCTTCGATATTAACCAAACAATATTTGTTCTTTGATAGCCGAATCGGTTTATCATTGATTATCAATTTTTGGCCAGGAGAAACAACTAATAAACAGGGATCTGTACCACTACATATCTCTTCATTGTCTATTTTAATGCTTATCGGTCTTTGGCACGATATATAACTCTTTTCAAAGAATGCATCGATTATCTTATTATCCGAATCTTCTGGTTTAATGAGTAAATAAACGGGAAATTCTTCAGTGACTGTATGTTCAATCTCATTAACTATCAAGACATCTTTTGGCTTCATTTCCACAAACTGGCCATCTTTCATATCATTCAAAGGAATACCATTTAAAAGCACATCTTGGATCATATTTACAGGGATTTCAAATAAATAAAATTCCTCTTTCGGTTTGATAATCATAGAATGAATTGATGACTGTTTGGATTCATTTGTCATTTCAATGACATCCTTATATGATGGTATTTCAAAAAATGGTACGAATAATCCCTCCTTATCACTCTCATTCATCAAACCATCTGGTACAACATTATAACAAGGTTCAGCTGATAAATCGAATATCATTTCTTTTTGATTTTCTAACGCAAATAATCTTTCATCCGATATATCAACAGGCATATCATCAACCAAATTTCTTTTTGATTTGATCTTTTCTTCAACATCCACATTCAAATCATCGAGATTAAAGTCGAGATCTTTTTGTTCATTTTGAACTTTCTGATATTGTAAAAGTTCATCGGAATGTAAATTTTCTTGTTCATCATTTGTTATTTCCATTGCTCTATCTGATAGGCTTGTTCCTTTAACAGTATTTTTATCCTCCATGTTTAATCCATCTGCAACGTACACATTATTCTCAGACATAATTTTGTCGCCAGATATACTTTCAGTATTTTCTTTTAAAATTAAATTATCCTTCATGTTTAATTGATCTTTATTGTTTTCCAATCGGCTGTCTTTAATGAAATCTTCAACAATACTAACTTTCTCTAGTGAATATTCATTCAGATTGTCAATAGCATTATTATTGGAATTATCTCTCATTAAATCGTTATTAATTAGATGATCTCCATCGATAATATCAGGTGTAATTTGTTCCAGTTGACCCATTGCTGTAAAATATTGATCGTCATCAGCGATTCTTGATAAATCAACCTGATCAATATTATCATCGGTATATTGTTCTGATGGTAATTGTTTCATTATATGGATATCATCGATATCATGATCATGATCGGAATCATTAGAATTAATCGACATGGATTCAGTTTCATTGATAGAATAATCATTGACTGAAGAAGGTCGACATTTATCTATTTCATCGATCTCACTGATGTTTCTTATATTGTTTTGATTCTCATTCCATTCACTAGCATCATAGCCTTTCCAATTATCATTAATGTCATCGTCGGTTGGATTTTCTGTGGATATCAGATGTAGATTATTTAAATTGGCTTCATGTGTTTTACGCTTCTTGTAAGGAATCTCACTAATGTCTACACTTACAGAACGATTATCAGTTTCTTGTTTTAAAGTCATAAAATCTTCAAAAGTATCATCATTAATATTAATATTTTGATCCACCAGATTCCCATCTCCGGACAGGCGCGATATGCGATGATCAGGATTCTAAAATATTAAAAATATATTATATTTTAATATAATTGAATCTAATTAATATTATTATTATTATTATTATTATTATTTATTATCATTACAAGTAGTAGTCAATATTCATATATTAAAACAAACCGATATTAATTTGCCATCCAATCGATCTCGTTCCTCATTCAAATGTGCCAGTAAATTTATTATTACTTTTGGAACTTCTTGAATTTGAGCTTCTTGTTGTAAATTGTTTAGAGATTGTTGAATAGCATCAATCTTTTGCTGGCATTCAATGGATCGTTGTGTTTCATTCTCAACATTACCAGGTTGGCGATTGTCTAACCATTGATAACATTTATGTGCATCTACCATGGATTCATGATATTTCATAGACTTCGTCATTAAATCATTCAAGTATCCATGAATCTGTTCACGTTTTTGTCGATAATTATCACTGACATTATCCACTTGACCGGAACCATTGCACGCATCAGATACAAAGTCAATGCTCTCATTGATATCCCATTTAAGTAATTCACTGCATTCTTGTATCTTAATAATCAAATCGTCAATTTTTTCAAAGTTCGACCCAGTCAACAGTTTGTCACCACATTCCAACCATTCTTTGATAATAGCTTCATGATCAATAAAAGCAGGACTGGAATACATCGATTTTTCTGACGATTCTTCCAAGGAAGAAATGAAATTTTGATTTTTATCATCGAGAATATTCATCAACTTTTCAATATTCAACAAAGTATCGGTGTTAATATTTTCCAAACTGGAATCTTCAATGAAATCATCGATTTTGCCTTTGATCATTTTATGAGATTTGATGACATCGATTAAGACAGATTTGGTTTGTTGATTTGTTGGTGTAGAATAATGTTGTTGGATTTCATGTTGCAAATCGACAAGCTTTTTACTGACATCTTCAAAATTGTTCACAATATCGACGAATTGATTCGAATCCAATGAGGGTGAAAGAGAATTATTCAATTCCAACAATGTTTCCACCAATCCAGATGAAGATTGTTCCAAATAATTCCGGAAATCTATTTCATCTTCACTTTTCAATAAACATAGATTCAGATTATTTTTAACGCTGAAAATTCAAATTTATAATAAATAATAATAATAATAATTTAATTAATAATTAAGATGGAAATTATCATGATTATTAATCAAAAAAATATTCTTTAAAAATTGGAATAAAGCTAACTTTTGAATTTGAGAGAATAATAATTGATGAGAATAATCGGTAGTTGATAAAGAATTGATAGAGGATTGATTGGATGGATCATTACATGTGCGAGTTAATGTCTCCTCGAGATCCGTTAATATCCTCTGATGACTCTGAAAAGTATTAAGGTCAATTATTTTATTATAAATAATTATTAATTTAGTAATAATAATTAATATTATTATTTGTATATAATTAATAATTATCTATTAAATATTTAACAAAACACAACATGCTGGTGATAAATAAATATTCAAATATTTGTTTAAAATTGAGTTTCATCATTATTTATTCGATGCATTCAAACAAAACCAGTCATTTTTGTCACAAACATGTTTAAAAATGAACAATTGTTATTTATAAGATATTGCAAAAAACAATATAAACGTTAATAAAAACAAAAGAACTGCTAATAATCTAACATGATCTGTGAATAAATTATTGTCGTACATCTAGATTATAATAATTATTATTGTAATAATAATGCTAAAAATTATTATTAAAAATGATAATCAACTACTACGTTCGCAATTATACGAGAGGGAAACAGTTTTAGTTCTGAGAAGTGTTTAAAGATAATAATGCTCGCTCAAATGTATCGAAATTCACCAATGCAAATATTAAAGGAACATCCTGCAATATTTCAAAGATATTGTTCATTATGATTACAGTCTATTCAGATACGTGAGTACTTTTCAAGAATCAAAACATTCATTTATAAGGTTGATATAAGATACTTGTAGTCACTACTCTAATGATGAGCCACAGATATTAACA
>JBBMOY011585854.1:0-13888 GCA_037951405.1 Platydemus manokwari | reverse complement strand
TGTTTATTACAGAAAAATCTTTTTAATAATTATTTTTAAAATAATTAGCCTATTATAGCAATGAAAATTTAAACAATTCTAAAATAAATTCCTGTGGAAATTCTTTCAATTTATCAGTGAATTTCATAATGTTAGCATCAATGAAAATAAACTTATGGGATTATATTTGCTGTTATTTGAAAATTTTATTATGATTGCCATTAGACCTGGTTTTTTTTACCCAAGGAGCAAACATAGAAATTAGATTAATAGAATTATTTTACTACTTTTCCCAAAACTCATCTGTATGGCACAGCTTTTGTGTGATCCATTTATATATTTTTTTATTAGTTGAATTGTTATTCAGTCTGTTTGCCGTTGCTATTTTATAAATCACACATTGAGAAAGAACTGAAAACCACGACATCAAATTATCTATTTCAAAACAATTATTTAAACAAATTCATATCTTTTGACATTTTTAAATTAAATTTTTTAAATTCTCATAGTCCCTTTTTTAAAATGTTTGTTCTTCTATGTATTCCTAATTATTTCTGTAATTAATTCTCCATATTTTTATCTAAATGAGAATTTATATTTCTTATCTTTTCTTTAAAATAGTCTTCATATCTTCTTTATTTTCTTTATATCTTCTCTATATATTTTAATCTTTTCTACATCTCCTTCCTTTTCTATACTTTTATACCGCTGACCTTCTCAAAATCGTATTCAAATACGTGGTCACTATGTAAGCCGTTGCTATTTTATAATCACCGTAATATGTAGATAAGTGATACTGTAATTATGGAAATGAAGGCGAAAACAATTAATTGTGATCTTAAGATTCACCGCTCGGTACTACTCGCTGTCCTCGAATTTAATATGTAAAAAAGTCTTTATAAAACTTTTTAAGATTATTAAGGTCTACCTCAAAATTAGAGATCATTTAAAAGCTTTTACTAACAAATGTGAACTAAAGGAGATACTAATGCTATAATTCATCTGTTTATCCGAAAGCGAAAAATTGGTGAAAATTATGATTCTTCACAATACTCATCCAGTATTTTGAGGCGGAAGTGCATTTCCGAAATTTTTTCTGTTTCATTTCTGTAAATAATACAACAACTGTAACTATTTATTTACTTACACCTCTACGCTTGCTCAGAGTAATCGTTCCAATTACATCACTCATGGATTATTGCATCCAAAGTATTTTTTGTACCTTCAAATTTCCCACAAGTCGAGACCATTAATTCAGGTCATTTGTCATAAATCACCTAACAAACCTGATCAAATACAGTCTCAATGAAGCCATCGATTGATCAAGTGCACTCTTCTGGATATCGGACAAAATTGCATCTGAAAAAAATCATCTTCTACAACTTGCTGGACCAAGACCAGATTTACTGCTAAAAAACTCAGTAGGCTTCAAATTGACGGTGAATTCAAGCATAATAATGATCAAATCCATTTAAAAGTCATTGTCTTACTTAACAAGACATACTTTTTTCAGAAAACAGCCGTGGCAAAGTCTCAGATATTCAACACGATTCGGTATTCATGTCTTTATTCGATCATTGGTCCACAATGAAAAAGCAAGGGCGGCTGATCTACTGTTGTTCAGCATCTCACCTATTTCATAAGCCATTGAAGAACTTTCATATATCACAGGAATGTTGAATATTCACCCGCCACGCGAGTTATAACTTCTCACGCCTTACTTTATCAAATCAAACAAATCAACACTCTGCTCTCACTGCAACATAGAACAAAAAATTGATGCTCATGTTTTTATTCACTGCTCGGCTATTCAAGGACTACCTTCAAAAAATCCTAGATCATTTAGGAATTTATCTGTAATTACTAGGGTTTAATCTGAGAGTAAACCATGGTCGGACTTGGTGATCCGAAACAGAAACAAATATCAAGCCTACATCGTCGATTTCAAAATTACTTTTGATAAGAGCGAAAACTTCCGCCATCATTGATTTCTCAATCACGAGCAATACAAAATCATTACCAAAAAAATTTGCAGGAAAACGATATTCGAAAATCACCTCGATGTCATCTACATCGGTGTACTTGGGTCTTGAGTCTTATCGAATATTGGACTCGATAAAAAGCAAACCACGCTTGTCTGGGGGTTCCTAATAACGACATTGATCAGAAATGTCTATGTGACTAGGAGGATAGTACAGATCAAAGAAAACCAAAAAATGTTTGTTGAGATCGAGTAATAACTCTCCAGCACTGGCCAGCCAAAACAACAAGTGTATAACAGAGCTACTCGGCAATGTTACAAAGCGAATGAGAAGACTTCAAATGAAGTAATCTCGATTCAGAATATCAGATATATCAATCTTATAAATTCAATTTAATAGCCGACGTGAGGCTTGTGTGACCCCGTCCTGAAGACTGCTATGTTTATGAACAATAAATCTTAACATTCATGCATAAAAATATGATTATTATGAAAATTATTATACAGTGTTGCACAAAGTTTCAGTCTGAATTAATAATTTGGTCGAAACCCCAACATTTCTGTCAGCTTAGTCTTTTCAAAATAAATCACGATATTAATGGAAAAGCTGGATGATGGAAGAGCTTTGACTAATTAAAAAAATAATCTCACAGCATATTATTTATTTTAAGTCAATAATAATAATAATAAAAAGAATAATAATAAAAATAATAATAATAAAAATAATAATAAAAATAATAATAATAATAATAATAATAACAATAATAATTATTATAATAATAATAAAGAATTTCGGATAAAAATCTTTTTATCATAATTACAATATTAAATGGTTTTAATATATGATAATATTTTAGTTTAGTTTTGATAGAATTTCAAGTTAGTTTAGTATAAAAAAATTAATTAGAATAGAAATGAGTTCATAATTTTTGTGCCTAGCGACCAAACATATTAATTATAAAACCCCCATATTTCTGCCAAATTTACCTGGATTTTAAAATAATCTTCAACAACAATACCCGCACGGCAACCACTTCGGAAAGATAATCCTTTTGTATTGCGAAAACTCGTCACAATTAAACTAGGAATCAAACATGCATATTTTATTCTATCCGAATACTTCCCTATTGTCCCTGAATCGTATCAGACATCATATGCCTTACCCGTTAGCTCTCTTAAACCACTAGAATAGTGCGATTCAGTTTATTCGATATAGGAAGAATATTTGATTATACTAATTGCCGATAGTTTAGATCACGTAAGATACATTCGTGTAAAATACATATTGCCATATATATTGTACATTCTTCCTATTTATCGAGACGAGCTCGATAAAACCTCTGAAAAAACGAACACTGACTCAATATCACGAAGCGTAACTGCTGGTCGATAATCTGCTTCCAAGGAATCGCACATTGAATTTAATTCCATCATTTAAATGTATAGAAATAGTCGTATGAAATCATTGTATACTGTAGTAATTTATATTCATTTATAATAATTGCATATAAGTCTCATATAAATAGTAATTTATAGCCCTAATTGTATAACGTAGTAATTCATAATTCGATGTATAATTGTAATTGATAAAAAAAAACATTGTAACATAAACATCGAGTTGATTTTCGAATTGCCAAGTGGAATAGGACATCACAAATTCATAATACATAAAGCTCATTGTCATTCACCACCGATTTTGGGAATAATTTGGTTAAATAAATTGATTAAAGAAACTGATAATAAGACTGAGGAAACGATAATAGAGGCAAGGGAAAAGGATAAAATAATTATTTCGATTATTATGCCAATCCGCTTATCTTCATATATGTCGCGATCGTCAATGAGAATAAACATCAAAACACATATAGGGTCAAGACGGACTCAACGTACTGAAAAGACCTAGATTTTGATCAAAAAAAAGAATAATAATAAAGAATAAAAAGAGAGTAACCCCAAAACGTATCAAATAAACGAATGTTGCAACTTGTATTTATATGTGCTAATTAGCATTATATTCAAATGTTGGGTTTTGGTCTTATAGGTATTCCTAATACAAGTGAGTTCGGTAAGGTTAATCTGATTTAAATTCAAACTAACCCTCTCGAATATCAGTTTGTTTAAATAACGACCATTTATTATATAAACTTGTGATTATCAACTAATTACTTTGTAAACTATGATTATTCAAAACAATTATTAAATAATAAGTCAAAAAAACAAAGACTTTTTGGTAACAATAATCCTTGGCTGAAGCTACAAAAATTACAAAAGTTTTCTTAATATTAAAAAGGCAAAACAATAAATTTATTTATTAAATTGCCAAAGATATTTCAACTTCTTTCTTTGGAGTTTCCTTAGACGATTAACTCTTCTCTTAGAAAATAATATCGTAGGCAGTTTTTCGTAGACTTGTCTTCAAGATTTTAAGTGTTCTAGTCAAAATTTTTAAGAGCGAAAATTTATGATTTTTTGTGCTTATTTATTCTGTTTTGAAAGCGGAAAATTCAATTTAGAAATTTAAAATATTTTTATTTTTCCACTTTATAATTAAAATTATTTTATTGTTTCCAAAAATTTAATCCTACTTGTTTTAATATATTTGTTTATTAATTCTATTATTTTTAGACTTGTAGACATTTTCAGATATTCCAATGAATTGATTTTGGAATTTCTATATATTATTAGCACACTAAAACAAATTTTATAAGATAATTTTTGCTTTCGTGATTATTATTATTTTAGGCGCGCTATTTATTATTTCGTTGTCCGATTTTATTTTTAATTTTATTTAAAATTTCCATTAACTTTAAATTGTAATTTTTGACAAAATACATTATACATCAAATACGATATGCATTTATAATCAAGGAAATCTTTGAGAAATACAATAATACAAGACAAAGATTATAGACAAATTTAAAATCACAAAATGTAGATATTCACAAACATCTGTGGTCGAACACCTCATCAATGGCCAATCAATTGTGGAGTTCCAACTACCTTGATATTTCGAGTCTTGCGTCATCTGGAACTGCCGGCTCTGTTTTGATTTGGTCTTGTGGTTCTCCCCAGACGACCTTCTCGGGATTATCCCCCCATAAATCTCTCCATCCCAGTTTCCCTCTTCGTCCAGCTTTTTCCTCTCGTTGTTTTTTGAGTTGCTTGGTTCTATTCTTCTGTTGTTGTTTGAGGTACTTGGGGCACTTTCCCAACACAAATAAGCTGTTGGGTATATTCAACCCATATTCCAAACCACATTAATGGTATAAATAATCAATTCTTAAAATTAATACCGAAAATTCAAAATTCGCATTTCTATGGTAATTTAAAATTTTAATTCACGTCAGCATGATTATTAATATATTGCTAAGGCGAAAGCATTAATAACGTTGGAAATTTAATAAATCACTAGTGGAGAAAAATAAATTAAAGAAAATTAGTAATCATTACCACAAAAATTTGGATGTATAAACCCAGCCCACAATTGGGAAAATGCACTAAAGTTTCTGAACATAAATTTTCCGCACAAACCTCAGCGCATAAAACTCTGTATGGAAATTTGATATCTGAATTCGACATTCAAATTCATCATCGCTCACTACACGAACAGTATTCCACTTGGAACAATCTTCACCCAATAGAAATTTTCAATTATCTCCATAAATATTCGGGATATTCTTTGCCCATTAAACTTAAGAACCTCATTACCCAATCGACGGACTAGCATTAATAGTCACTACATTTATCGATCAAATTCAAGCGTTTGTAATTGATTCAACTTGGATAATTTTATTTCAATGGTAAATTTTATTACATCAATCATGTCTTGCAAAGCTTATGTGTATTTTTGTTATATCTTAATGGAATAACTTATTGCTCAAATACCAATTGGATTTATCTATCTTATATGAGCAAGACTGGTTAATCTCTGTGGTTGTTGTTATGACATTTTTCGAATCGATATCGTCGTACGGCTTGGTACCGTGTATGTATGATTGTGCGGACGTAAGTATATGTAAAATGAGAAAACAAGGGTTCCATTTTGTCAGAATTGCATTTATGTATGATATTCGCTCAACAGATATTTAAATCCTGTTTTATGTTTTACTATTTTTATTTAATTGACTATATAATTTCAATCACTTCCTCCCATTGAACCACATGATTACTATATGTTCAAATGTTTTGATAAAACTATTGTTAATTAATTTTAATAACATTGGTGTTCAATTTTTTTTATTCAAATCATTGTTTGGAGACTGTCTGAGTAACAACATCAAGCCAAAGTAATAATAAATTTAATATCTTATTATTAATTTTGATCTCATGTACAACTTAAGTTTAGCTTAAATATAATATTAATATTTAGCATTGACCAATCCGAAGAAAAATTGCAAAATAGTTGGCTCTTTTTAAAATTGATTTTTTTTATATAATCAACACTGAACAAATTTTTCAAACACTAATCAATTCTTCGATGTTACTCACAATTCTAATGATTAAAACAAAATCAATCGTGACAGAATATAATCTATAATTAACATATTGACAATAAGTGATTTTCTTAATCTGATTAAATAATAAAAATCGATAATGAAAATTATGTTTTATTGATGTCATTAGATAATCTTTAATAAAGCATAGCAATAATAATCGATAGAATATTATAATAATGTGAGATATCGAGTATTTCATCGATAGAATATTATAATAATGTGAGATATCGTAATCGAAATTTCCCAATTGTAGTGGAAACCTTATTGGGAAATAATCGAGTATTTCATCGACGATCCACATTCCTGTTCAATTGTTTCCAATAAATAAATTTATGATATCAATAAGATCCAATGAAATGTAAAATTCTCATCAAAGCGTCATCAATATAAACAAATGATATCAAAAATAATCAATATTATAGTGTGTCATATTGTGAATCTATCACATGTTCAAGCACACAACACGCACGCACACAACACGCACACACACACACACAATCCGGATAGATAATTAATCGTATACAAATAGGAATGAAACAATGTCAGTTACTATAGATACTGTCAACATATTAATCAATAAATCTATAATTAATCAATAAATTATCGACAATAACTAAATATTGCCTCTCAATTTTGCAAATAAATTGAAAATTACTTGCCAAAACACGGAAAACATAAAAAAGATTTTTTTGGGGAGTCATCGCAATCATCCTGTTTAGACTTGCGTTGTTCTTTATGTTTCGGTGATTTTGTTTTGTGGCCGTTTTTATAAGCGATTGAAGGCGCTGTCGCCGGTGATTTTCGATAGTGATCACCACAGCTATCTTTATCTAGCGATCCGAGATATTTATCGGGGGATTTATTTGGAGAAATTTGTGGTATCGATTTCTCCATGTTTATCGAATGTGTTGACACTGCTGGTTTTGGTCGTTGTGGTGATAGCGTTGGAGGATTTTTTTGTTCGGCTTTATTGATTGATTGATATTGTTCAATCGATAATGATTTTGAAGAAAAATCTTGTGTGTATTCCAATTCATGAATCGAATTGTATTGATTTTGTTTTGTTGCTAAAACATGCGGTTTGAATTTTCCAATCGGAGACGAATGTCGGATATTCTTGGTCGGTGGTGAAATATTTGGCTCATATATTGGCCTTTTATAATCATGATATTCCGATGTAATTTGTCGATTACGTTTCCACAAATCAGCCGATTTTATTGCTCCACATGTTTCACAATTTGAAAAAGTGTTCGAATTGAACATGGTACACGCTTTACAATTCCATCCCTCATCATCCGTATCGATCGATGAATCATTTTCAGATGATGAATTTCTATTATTTGATGAACGAGATCGAAGATCATGTGATGTCAGATTTTCAGGACTAGATTTCCAATATTGATCAACATCGATTGGAGTAACAATTTCTGTATTATTGATTTCTGATTTATCAATATCTAATGGAGTTGTTGTTTGTTTTTCTAAAGAATTCAATGATTGTTTCGAATAATTCGACCCAGTTTCATTACTATCTTCACTATTCGAGCTGTCACTATTCGAGTTGTCACTATTTGTTGACAAATCAGAATGTCTGTTAATTCCAAATTGATTGGTATTTATTGATTTATCATCAACAACATTGGTTTTAATGGTATCGGGCATTTGTGGTTGACGAACCGTATAGCATATCAAACAATTAAGATCTTTATTATAATTTCGAAAGCTACACGCATTGCAACGCCATTTGTCGTTATCATCAACATCATTATTATTACTATTATTATTGGCAATGCATTTATTTATTGATTGTGTATGAATAGAATCAATGCTACTGTCCTCCGATAAATGAATATCCTCGTATTTAGACTACATTGAGGAAATATTATTGTTAATTATAATTTTGTATGATAAAAGAAATATCATTTATAACGATAGTTTCCATAGCAACAGTTGAAGTACTTTCAGTAGAATTTAATATTTATACAGTTCATAAATCAAATACATATTGGGGGATTGAGATAAATATTAGATATTCGATTTGTTTAAATATTCTGAATAACGTGTGTTTTTCGAAATAATAAATTTTTTTGGAATTAAATGACATTTTTTTTCTTCAAATATAAAATAAATAGTTCATAATAAAGGATAAAATATTGATGATTACATGCTGAAATAACCAAATATCCATATATCCATTTGAAATCATCAATTTTTACACGTAAATTCATATGTTTTCATGATTTAGTATTAATTTTTACATTGGTATCATACCTTGAAGAACCCACTTCTATTTTCCATTAATATCATATTAAAGGTTTCTTTATAATTCCAATAAAAATTTATATTAGAATGAACGACAGATGTACTAAGAGAGAAATATTCATATTTAGAGAATTAAATGCCTTAACGAATGAATGTGAAAATTTCCAGAAAGAAATGTAATTATCTATTTCCTTGCTTCTAAGTACAGTTTAAATATTTATCTACGCTACGAAATTATTCGTTATTCACTCCTTGTGATTTAAATAATAATCAGTTCCTAGTTCGTAGTCTTTCTTTCTTAATGATAATTTTCAATGACAGTTTGAATGATAATTATGTAGCTGATCTATCCGCGGGATTGATTTTGTTGGATAATTACAGAATCCGTAATAAATCATGAGTAATTCTCTTACAATCACATGTGCGATATCACATTATTTATTAATTCATATTTCCATCGTTAGATTTATTCCAGTTTGATAATTGACAAATATTATTATTTTATTCAATTAATTTACATCCTGTAGTAAATATTTCTGTACTTTTTACCAATTTTTCAAGCAAATTTTTTTCTCGATATATGTCATGATTTCATTTTCTACGATTTTGATTTATTAAAATTTAAAAATTTTTCTTTAATTAAAATATCACAATCGATTTATTCTAATGATTGATTTTTCAATGTCAAAAGGGTTTCTGCCTCGATTAAGCTTTCAGATTTTCTTTTTTGCTATTAATAATAAAGTTTGTTAATAATAATAAATTGTAAAATTAAATAAAATTGAATATCGTTTTTATAATCGAATACTGCAGGAGTTTAAAATTATTTCAAAATTCTAGAAAACACTTTACTATATTTTGCTCAGTGATATATCAATATTTAAAAAGTCACTAACAAAATCAGGAAACAAAAATCATATAAAATAAACTTGTTAATTACAAATTATGACAAACTGATTCGAGGAAGAAAAATTGACTGAATCGATAATCCAATGAAAGTTATTAATTTTTATTTTAGTAAAAATTATGAAAAAGTCAAATGTAAAAATTATTGATTTTAATAAATTATAAAAAAAATATTTTTATCAGATTATTTTATCCAATTAATTAACAAAATATCCAAATTAAGTTGAAAATTCTGATGGAACAAGAGATTGGTTTTAGTCATAATAGACATTTTATCAAATGTGTTGATGATGTAAAAACCCCATTATGATAACTCTTAACTTTGTCTTTATTCCATGGTATTATGTAATTAAAAATTTCAGTGATATAATTCGAAATAGTTGATAGAGAAAATAATAAGATCCTCAATAGAAAATACACTGAAAAAAATTTAATGTGCACATTAAAATGTAAATTAAATTCCACATATTTATAGAAAAGACAAATAAAAGCAGATATAATCATTTGAAATTGAATAATCTTTAAGAATAATTAAGTTTTGGATCGTTAAAACAAAGACAACCTTCTCAAATAAAAGTTTCTATATTTATTCAATTTTACGAGAAATTACATTATTTAACCGAGATTTTATCCGGTTTCGGACAATTTAATTCAAGCCGAATAAACCGAACATATTGCAATATTATTAAAGAAAATAATAAAGAAAAGCCATTTATATTATTACGGTACAGTTAAGTTATATTTGAACATTTCATATGTGGCAAATATTATATTTAGAATATTTTTAAATAAAATAAAATAAACTGATATATTTATTTTATATTAACGAAGTTAAAATGAGAAATAATGTATTTACGAAGTATCGATAAAAAATAATGAGAATTAATTCGCAAAAATAAAATTTCCAAATAGGTTAATTGGTTATAATATAATATTTGAAGTACTGTATTGGTTAATCAATTATGTAATTTTATTGATCATAAAGGTCATAATAAATTAATAAAATATTTTTATAAAACCTTTATTTTATAACTGGAATAAACAATTACTTTTATTTTTAATTTTTTATAATAACTTCAATAGTTCGATAATAATAGATCTTGTTCTTTGTATTTTTTCTTTGAGTTCAGATCCGGTTTTAGACATTTTCTATCGTTGAATTTTCAACACGTTGAGTTTCGTGTAATTGATGTACACATAAATATATGTAAATGCAAGAAATTTTACTTTAAAATGTCTTTTGTATAATGTAACAGTTCTCAGCCAGGCATATTTGGACTCCACATCTCCCAGTAACTCTTTATCATTCTTAAAATATATTGGTAGAACAGCTTATTATGCTCGTCACTCATAGGCCCACTATTTTCAGAGAGGTTGTCAATGAGTCCATGAAAAAATGGATTTTTAGTAATGCATTACACCCAACAAATTATTCATTAAGTTCAGACAATTTTTCTTGTTTAGGTTTTCCAAGTCGTTTTTAAACACTTCTAAAGAGAAATTTTGGTTCTTATTTAATTCTCTAGTTTAAAGTTCTTTCTTTAAGTTATTATCAAGAAATTTCTATTCCATGTTGGTAAATTCTTTAACCGATATTTTCATTAGTTTTGATTTATTATTAAGCGATGGTAAATATGATTTTTCTGGATCTTCAAGTATGGGGTGAATATTTTTTGTTTCCATTATTTAAATAGTTTTTTGGTAAGTCTTTTACAAAGGAAACAGCCGAATTTTGTAAAACCTAATTGTTAATAAAGTGAAGCAGCAATAACTCTCAAATTACCACATTTCACTTCAAATGACACTTTATTTTATCGAGAAATTTTATATTGCCATAGATTTCTTTGATGCTTGTTGCATGAGCCAAAGTTGTTGGTGAAAACACATTACCAGTGCATTAAAGCATTACTTTTAAACTGATATTAGAATGATCCATAAATAAAAATCTCTCTTCAGGTTGATATTCCTAACATTATCAATGTCGTTACAAAAAACAATATCATCTTCAAAGTAAAGTATTCTAAAAGTATCTTTTTGTAGCAAATTTCATATTTTTAATCCCCAAATCCAACAATTCTACTTGCTGCTTGGAAAATTCATTTAGGTCATCTTGTGAATGTGGTTCTAAACATGAAAGAGATTCATTGAAATTTGAATTATTTGAATGGTTAAATCGAAAGGCGGAGGAGTAGACAGTCATTGAGGAACTGACCTTAAAACTGATGGCAGGTTTGGATTGTCATCAATTTTTTGGATTCAGAATCATTCTCATGCAAAAAAATTGACCAGAAACATGATTGGCACTTAATTGTCACTTCACTACAAATATCAAAGAATGTATTTGAGTGATTAGAGATTTTTAGAACTCCGAAATTAAAAGCTACACTTAAAATCACCAAATACTAATATGAAAAGAGCGCGTTTGTTCACCATAAATAAACAAATCAAGTTTGTTATTATTTTTTCCTTCAAATATGTAGTCAAAATTTCAAACTCTTATCCTTAACAATTCGTTCGTGAGAGAAAGAAATCTAAAATAATATCTGAACACAACTTAAATAAAATAAAAATCATTCATTTCCATTCAAGGCACAAATACTTTTTGAAATTTTGTTTACTGTTGTTATCCATATATTCCACAGTCACCTATAAAAATATATCAAGCCTTATTTTTTAATAATCGTCTTCTATATTATTGCTGATCGTGTAGTAGTTTTTACTGATGCATTAATATGGAATTCTCTAAAATGTTATAAAAATTATCATAGCTGTAAAATATTATAAAATTTTTCATTAAAAAATTCTACATTTATCAATGATGTTTTGTTTTGTGTTATCATAAATGCCAAAACGCATACACACTAAAATACTCTTAATTTATTATGATTGTCAATAAAATTGTTTTTGTATTATTTTAAATAAATATAATTTTTTCTATCTATTTTATTTCAATAAAATGGAATCTCAATGGAGACAATATTAACATTTGGTGAGTCCGACAAAACTGAGAATAATATTTCGATTTGAAATTTTTCCTTTAAATTGTTTTGCTTCACCGAAGTGGTCAAAAAAATAAAAGCTTGAAAAGTGAGAATAACAAACAATCAATTGTTCCAACAACACTACGATTTGAATACTTATTAGTAAGCCAGTGATGCTACGTTGATTTTGACCATATGAGGTATATTCTGTTGAATATGTAGATTTTATGCATACCTCAGCATGCGAATAGTCAAAGTAAACGATAATATAACGATTGCCATCATATCTAAAAAGCACTTAACCTTAGTTGCGAAGGTTAGGCTGTCGGTGAAATTAATTTTATGCGATATAGAAAGAATTTTGAGACAAAATTGTTATTCGAGAATACAGAAACTTAATGAATATATTAAATGAATTTATTTAGAATTTGGGTGGTTGGTTTGATTTTAGTTAAAATGGTCTTAAGGGGCTTCAATAACGGGTGTGAAGACCTCGCTATCGGAAAAGTTAATGTTTAGTGTTATCTAAAGGTCAGATGTTAACTGATTCCTTTGGTGATGACACCCTCTCTGAATCTGTAAAATTTAACAAATCAGTCTTACCTTTAATAAAATTGTTAGTTATCGTTTATTTAAATGAGCTTAGAAAATGAGAATTACAAAAATTAAATACCATTTACTCAAGTGTTGAGACAGAAATAAATCCTCTCAATAGACACGACAAATAGATCCTCGTAAAAATATCCTCGCACAAATTTTCTCGTAAAAATTGAATTAAATAGATTCTTAATGTGCTGCTCCAATGATCCGCTTCGATCCATTGCCAAATTATCGTAATGCTCTTAATTATTATTGATCTCGATGATCGCAGTTATTGTGACTGTTGTGTTTTGTTTTTGAGATGTATGGCTCTGTTCTCAGTTCAGTATTTATACTTCACTGAGCCAGTCTCCCTTACTATTTTCGGTAACACTGCTACCGTCGACAAAAAACTTGCATATTGTCTGCATTTCTTAAATTCTTTATCTATTATTTTTCTCTGTTTATTATTTAATTCTTTCTAACTTTTCTTATTAATTATTTACGTCAATATCAAGATTATTATTTTTATTCTTATTGTTTTATTATAATTATAATCTTAATTATTTGTTCCTATTATTTTATTCTTATTATTTTATTATAATCATAATTTTGATCACTGGGTTTTTTTTTTATTATTATTATCATTATTATTACTATTATTATTATCTTTAATATTACTATTATTATTATCATTATTATTA
>JBBMOY011583632.1:0-13901 GCA_037951405.1 Platydemus manokwari | reverse complement strand
ATTAATTAAAGTCACTAGAGAAAATTTGTAACGAAGAACTAAGTTATGAATTGGAAGAACTTAGTGTTAATATCACAGACCTAACAAGGAAAAATCGAAACCTTTTGATTTAGAGGAAACATAAAACACCCTAAGTGTTAATATCATATATAATTATTTATATGCATATTACATATTTACTTGAAAAAGGTTCATTTTATAAGGTTGTACTTCTATGTGGAGTTTATTAACCATAAATACTTTTCTGAGAATTGTAGGGATTTCAACATCTACAACTTAATAATTAAAACCTGAAAGATAATTAATTCATTTTTTGTGAATCGAATAGTCTCATTTAAAATGAGTGTCGTATTTGTTATTTCGACTGAATAAATAATTATACAACTATTGTGTTTGTTTTAAGGGAAATTGTGTAATGATGTTAATTGATTAACTCACTTGTTAAATACAAGCTTTGAGTAAATCGTTATTGTATATTAAATAATTTTTTAGTATCAAACAAGTAAGTTGCCAATCAAATTGTTAAAACATATATGTTTAAACTTACAGTAAATGATGGTAATTTTATAATAGGAAAATTAGTTACTAGTTTTATAAACTTTACTCGCAGGCTTTGTAAAAGCTAGGTAGTTCATTGAAAATTGAATAAATTGTAATGCAAGCACACATGTGCCATAGATAAATAAAGTATTTTCATATAACAAGTTTTTCTTTTCAATTAAAAAGAGAATTTATGTACTCACTTATTAGTTAAGTTGGAGCCGAGTGACCATAACATGTAATATTATTTCAAATAATTCAAAGAAATAATCAAAGAATACTTAACAATGACTATTGTAAACTTATAATAATGACCTGGCTATTTGCGTGTTCCCCAAAAATAATCTATGAATCTTTTATTTTAGTAGTATATACCCATACGCTTTAAGTGTCTGTATCCAATATATATAAATGTATAAATCAATA
The DNA here is from genome assembly GCA_037951405.1 of Platydemus manokwari. Lineage (NCBI taxonomy): Eukaryota > Metazoa > Platyhelminthes > Tricladida > Geoplanidae > Platydemus > Platydemus manokwari. The sequence goes on along the minus strand of JBBMOY011583632.1, from coordinate 12,935 downwards.
AACAGTTTTGAGGTCATTTGTTTTAATATATCCAATAAAATTTTATAATTTTCAAATTTCTTAAATATTATTCAGAAATAATTTATAGTTTTTTATATTATTAATGACAAAACATTCTGAGCTTTTAAACCAAAAAACAATATTTGTACTTGTTCACACAAGTGACATGTTAATCCCATCTGGTGTTGACATATCTTTAGAATCGAAAAAATCGTTTTCCGCAAATCCTTTAACGTATAGCAAAACTTTATGGAGTGCAGTTTGTGAAAGTGTTCTAGAATATATAAGGATTGTCTATGATATTTTTGGAACAGAAAGAGAAGTTCATTTTTAATGTATATAAACGTTATAAAATTAATTTGTCAGATGGCTCTGGTTGTGGTTGATTCTAAAGAAAGAATATGTATATCAACTAACGATAAAACTCAACAATCATGGCGAAATGTAACATTATAGCACTTTTAAATGTTTTTAAAATTATTTAATGTATAGTGGATGAAAGTGTTATCTGAAATAGGTTCTCCACAAAATGCTACACCTAGCCTAGTTCCCGATGTATTACCTGGATTTAATTCCGTAAAATCTATACTAGAACTGAAACCAGATCAAGATCATCTCAATGCTGGTAGAGTAATTGTTTTAGGATATAAGATGGGGTATAATTTTCAATATTAGTCAAAATGCTTAATCAATATTCAGTGAGAATGTAATCCATTGGATCGAAGATGTTAATTCTTCTTTGGCTTCTGACGTTGTTGGAACTTCTCGGTAATACATGTCGCTTAATATTAAAATATTAACTTTGAATAACAGCCAACAAGTGTCTGCTAGTGAATGGTATTTCATTGATGTAGAACCAATATTAGATGGCACTCAGGGTGATGATTTGCCTGTTCTTGTTTCGGTATATTTCATTTATTATTGGTAATTTATAAATATAATTAACTATTCTAATTGATTTTAACGACATCTTCAGTGATTAATGATAACCCGTTCGAATATATATATTATTCATTTAGCCCGGACAATCTAGCTCTCATTTGCTTTACCGTCAAACAGTTATGGCGAATCGAGATCTTCATAGATCCTTAATGGCATTGTGTGAACAGCATCACCAGTTAGCGTGTATTCTAGTTCAAAATATCCCCATGAAGGAAGACACAAACAATACCCAAAGCGCTATGTATGGAGTGGAATTAATTCATCCACGGGCCGCATTAGATCACATAGTCCAAGCAGGATTGTTGCCTCTAATGACGATGGCTCATCGTCCTTATTGTGGATTTTCCAGTTGCATTGGTATCCGATGGGTGACACCAAAACAAACCCAAGATATCGGTAGAGCTTAATTAGATAGTGATGTCAGAATAATTGTTAATAATGGTTTTTAATAGAATATTATAACACGAATAGTGTTTATAGAATAACAACAGCCGATGTTTGTCATCGGGCTTCATGTTGTTTGGCCAATTTTGTTCTTGAAGGTCGGCAATAGTATTTGTTAACGGGATTTATTAATGTTATTTTACGTTCAGGCCGCAGTGTTGTGTTGGAAGTTGATCATGGACTCATACCGCATGCGCCACCCGGTTTACCGGAACCGAAATATGAACTCCTTTTATTAACAAGTCATAGCGGTTTATTGCATGTCCATACGTTGTGTGCCCATCGAGATCCAATATTTCCCAGTTCGGATTCCCAAACCAAAATACCCCATATTTCGGAATTGGCAAGCAAAAAGATTCTCAACAAGCTCCGAACAACGGATTTTAGTCAATTCATATTGAATAATCGTCTGGTTCCGGCTGCTCCGCAATCGTCCTTTCTGCCAATGGATAGAGGTAAATATAAATCGGTTAATTATCTGACCAAGCAGTGATTGTCGCTGTGTTAGCATTGAGGGAAATTGAACAACATACACGTTATTGGCCCGAACTTACCAGTGATACTTTGATTTTTAATAAGGTAAATCATTGTCGAATAACAAACGTTCATTGATTCAATCATTTGGTAGCCTTTGATGCCAAAAGTGGCTGAGATTTTGGCTAAAAAGCATCTTGATTTTTCAGAGAAGAGCAACTGTATTGGGTTTCTTCAACAAATGATATTCGATCAGAGCAATGCTGAAAAAACTGCGAAAAAAACAGGGTAAATATTACCAGCTTATATTATTATTATTATTATTATTATTATTACACAAATAAAGCACACAAGATACAAAAGCTTTTAAAACAGAATTGGAACTTCTTCTCTGGTTGTATCAAGATAGATCGCCAGCTCACAAAGAGGTGTTAGATTCCTTTGAAGTATTTGGTAGCAGTTTAAAGGGTGTTGTTGATATCGGAACATTATTATCTGGCGATGAGGGACATAATGGTAATGTTCATGTGGGCTTACCAAAATTGGAGCGTTTGCTTAAGGATTCTGGAGCAAAACTGAAGTCCATTACACAGTCACAGTAAGTGGGAACATGTTTAGACATTAAATAATAATTTTCAGGGACAATAATTTTCCAAATACCAATTCAAGTATAAATAAAATAAGTACTAATAACAGTAAAAATAATTTTTCATCTCGAAAGCAACAGCGGCGACCAGAACAAGGTTATTTAAAAATGTTGATGAAAATGAATTTATTTATAATTAGGTACTTTAACTTTGCGAGAGGTGCTTTCTTTGGCTGCTGAGAATGTGCTTTCGCCCAAAAGAAAACGGTTTGATGGCGAACTATTAGCAGTTGATAATATAACAGAATTATATCCAGCTAATTTGCCGCCTTCATCTTCAGTGGATCCAAGAAAAGAATAATTGTTCAAATGACTTTGTGCATATATTATGTTATATAAAATAAAACTTAATTATAATTTATTTAACTTATTGTTTTAATATTCATAAGATTTGCGATGAAATTAAATGATGATAATTTGAGAAGTTATGAGTGTTTTAAATGCTTTAAAGACAATTCAGACAAAGTTAATGCTCTAAATTTTACATCTAATGGTGAAAAATTAATTTCATCCAGTCATGATGATTCTATTAATGTTTACGATGTAATAAATGGAAAGTAAGGTAATTGCAAAAATATAAAAATTTTAAATACTTGTAGACACTTACAAACTATTTATAGTAAGAAATATGGGATAGAAATGATTAAATTTACACACTGTTCAACAGCAGTTATCCATGCGTCTAACAAAATCGATGGTTATTAATTTTTAAACTTTTTAAACATGGAATGCTGTATTTGTAATCTATTTCAGATAATTTAAGATATTTATCATTGCATGATAATAAATATATTCGAGTTTACCCAGGTCATACTAAAAAGTTAGGAATTATTAAAAGTAATTGAATTTTATTAAAAATTGTAGAGTCATTAGTTTGTCTATGTCTCCTACGAATGATACATTTCTTTCTGGTTCCCTGGACAAAACGATTAGGTTGTGGGATTTGCGCACTTCAAATTGTCAAGTTAATTTTCATTTATTTCTCTCAATAGGTTTTTTTATTAATGTTCTAGGCCTTGATGCAACTACCGAATAAAGGGTTAGCTGCCATCGATCCAGAGGGTTTGATTTTCTGTGTTTGCATCAATTCAGAAACGTGTAAACTTTACGATTTACGAACTTTTGAACAAGGTCCATTTCTAACATTCTCATTGCCAGCTTTACATCATGAAAATACTCGAGTCGATGTTACGTCGTTAAGGTTCTCGCCAGATGGGAAAATGTTATTATTAAGCGGGATGGGTACGCAAATCGCACTTTTGGATTCATTTACCGGACGATCTCTTCACCAATTACAAGTAGTTACTCAGGAATATCGTTCTGTTGGGGAATATTATTAATCACTGTTATAGATTCTTGGGACAAATCCTTCCCAAATCGATATCAATGCTTGTTTTACTCCCGACAGTCGCTATTTAATGGCTGGTAGTCCAGAAGGCCGTCTGTATGTTTGGCGAGTGTCGAATGCTCAAAGGGTTGCTCTGTTGCAGTCATCGGAAGGTGGGACATCGGCAGGAGGCTTCAATAATCCCGGTCGATCCGGTAGCACGCCACCGTTGAATATCGGTGCATTGGAATGCAATCCACAATTTGCCCAAATCGCTGTCGGTCAGATTCAGTCCAGTATTTGGATGCCGTTGATGAATAGCGATCTGTCGACAGATTCATCCAATGTCGTCGAGATCTTGGAATGATTTGTGTTTTGTAAAGCATAAAGTTTTGTCTTGATTTTTTTATTTGCTCGAAAAACTAAAATCCAAATCGATATTAAAAAAAAAATATCTGTAAAATTATTTGTGGAAAAAGTGTCCATGTGTGACGTATTTGTGAATATCGGTTTCGAGACGTATATACATTGATGTAGAGATTAATGTTTAAATGGACTTTGTATGCCTACCATTTTATATTAGGCGATTTATTTCGCATAGATCTATGGTGGTATACGTTACTTGATATTTGGGACATGGTGACATGTCAATAACCGTAATAGGTCCTGTCATCATTTATTAAGTCGTTAGTAGTGATCAGTGAATTGTAAGTGGTTATTTACTTTAATATTTTGTCACGTCTTAAAATTTCAGACAATTGTAGTCGAAAAAACGTTTCCAATTGTTAAGAAATTTTGGTATTTAAAATGTCAAATTCGATCTACATTAACCTTATTGTAAAGTGATATTTTTGTAAAAGAAATATTTTTGTGAACATTAGACACTTTCCGGTGAATTTTATTACCAAAACCTTTTGTGCTTTGTACCAATGGAAAAAAATACATCGATAATAATTCAAACAAAATTTTTTGTTTTAATAATCTGGCATTGAATCTTGTTAGAATGTTAAATGCTCTTCAATTATTCCGTTATGTCGGGAAGAATAATTTATAAGAATTCTAATGGATAAAAGTTTTATATAATATAAAATGAAATGAAAGATATCTTTTAATTTCGAATAAATTATCATATTCGAAATATAGCTTGACAACATGTTCTAATTAAACATTACATGATGTAAAAACATTTTAAAACATTTAACAGCCATATGAAGGAAATGAAGTGTAACGAAGGTAAAAGAAATGATTATTTAACATCAACATATCATGTGAAAATAATTACCCATATATTTAATTAAAATGTGGAATCTGTGTCGATTAATTTTTGTTTAAAATCAATAACTATATCTTTATTATAATATGGTTTGTAGTTAAATTTATACATTTAATTGGCATAGATATGCTTTTCTTTGAAAGTACAAGTTATTCTTGATAATTTTAAAAAATGGATCAAATAGTTTATTGTAAATACCTGGTGTACCAAAGTTCTCCAAAATTATAAAATAATTTAATTTCACTAACGTAGCCTGGAAATTTATTGAACTCTGTTTATCTTAGTTGGCATGGATTTTAATTTTTTGTTTATAATAATATGTTGTAATAAATTCGTAAATTTTATATTATGTACTTAAAAGTTATTATAAAATAAATTAGTATTGTTTAATAAGGATTCGTAAAAATTTGTCACAAAAACGAACTTCTCGCCAAGGTCAACCATTGTTGGAGTGATTGATATATTTGAATCAAATGTCACGTTTGTATGTAATCCAAAAATTCGTAGTATTTATTCGCAGAATAACAAAACAAATATTTAAGCATTATTTTGTTAGTGATCATTGTTGTCAAGGCTACTCTAATTCTATAAATATTAAAGGATAAGTGCTAACTGTTCAGATCAATTATATTTCATTGAGATTAAAAAACTAAATATTTCTACTTAATACCATGTCAAGATTTCTTTAAGTTGTTTAAAATTAAATTAAAAAAACCTATCAAATATATTCTCAAACAAATTATAAAATTCCAAAAGAAATTCATACAATTCCTGTAATATTTTCTTTGGTATTATAGAATATGTTCTTAAAAAAGATGGTGAGTTGGAGAGAAAATCAATTCGATTTTGACTTTCTGACCAAGTATATGGGTCCATTAAGAAAATACAACTCCACAATCCGACTCATAAATCTTTAAAAATATCAGTTGGTCCTTACTGAAATATTTTTATAATTAAAAATTTATGGAGTTCAAAGTTTAATGATTTTTACGGATACTTCTAGTAAAACATTGAAATTAATTCCACACTTCCTTAACTGAAACTAAATAGAATGACATAATTATTCTGTAAATTAAAGTTCAAAGATGAGATTTTCCATTTCGGAAATTATAATAAAAATTGGTTTAAAAATTGACAAGAAATTAAAACAAACATTGCACTAACTTTAGAAATTTCATATGGTGATAAATCGTTTCTACCAAACAACATTAATTGTCGAATATTATACGTAAAATTATACAATATTAGTCAATTATTGTTGCATTTATTCATTAAACTAAAATTATTCAATCCAGTTTTACTAAAATATTAATTTCACACCTTTTCATCAACAAATACAATTCGAAATTAAAATAAAGAAACAAGTAATGACTAATTTTTATTGTCAACTGAAATACCTGATAATAAATATCGTAACATCAACCAGTAGGTGTCTCCTTCCAAAAATGAGTGAATTAAAATGTTCTGATTTCATAATTGATTTAATAGGGTTATGTTATTCAGATTACAAGCGGTTGAGGGTAATTATAATTAACAATTCAATCAATTGTAATGATTTTAAATAAAATATTAATTCAAAGCTTGTAAAATAATAAGCCCTTCCATATGAATTTCATTCAAAATAGAATCACAATAATAAAATTTGCAAGCCCATTCACAATGTATATTTGCGGCTATTTTAATCGTATCAAACTGCATGAGTCACTTACGTGAATATAATTGTGAATGAAATTAGACTGGGTTGTAAATTGAATTGTAATTCATTTTAACAACACATTCAAAGCTATACAACACTGTTCCAATAAACAATAAACGAGATAATTTAACTGAAAATACTCCTCCGCGAAAATGGACTTTTTGTGTAATTAAAGTTCAATAAAATAATTCACCTAATCCGTAAAAATTGCCATGTGGATAATTTTCGTTATTTCACGATTACATTGTCACGTAATTCGTTAAGTGTAACCAATAGAGTGGCAGTTCGTATTGTATTTATTTAAATGAAAACCGATTTGATTGAATTTGATAAAAATTTGTTCTTGTTTGAAATACTTTATTTTGGTGAACACAACAAACTTAAATTAATAAGCTTGATAACTGTAATTGATTAAAACTTTAATTGATATTTAATTTTTTAATACTTATTCTAAAATTTGATACAACACTGAATCAATGAGCTATGTTTGTGGACGATTTTTTTTCGTTTATAGTTTTAAATTTTGGTTGTACAGTTTTAAAAGAATTTTAAAATAATAAAACTAAAATATATAAAGATGGATCAAATAATACAAATTATTAATTGAAAGTAAATTTTAATTTTATTATGGCTTAATTAGATATTTATAATATGAGGTTATAATATAACATCATTTTAGATATCGATGACTTAATTTTTCAATTAGAACGAGGTTACAATTTTTCTTGAAACCTTTAATTGAGTCGTAAAAACAATATTCGATGTATTTGAAATTAAAATGTAGAAATTTCCTCTTTAGAATCAGCAAAACAATAATTAAAATCAGCAATACATAAGATTTTAATCAATTGCACTTTGGTTTGATAAAAAAGTTAAATTAATAAAACAATCGTCGACCAAAAGCAAATTACCCATTGTGTGTAAATTCAATTATGAATAAGATCTAAATGTCTATACACATTGGATAAAAAGTGACAGCAAATAAAGTAAATTTCACTTGAGCTTTCAAACCAAAGAAAACTGTTAACATTTACATAAAACTATTTTTAGTAACCCATATATAAGATAGAGGAAAAATTAATTGTGGTAGTGAAATTAAATGCTATAACTTTAATAATTATAACACAATAATAAAATTAATGATGTTAAGTATTAACAATTATTAATAACTGATTAATTTAAAGCATGAGAAATAAATCTTCGATTATTTAACGTTAGAAAATAATAATTTTTGGAATCATACAATAAATTATACAGACCAATATGAAGAGAAATTTATCTTCTTCGGTTATTGTAAATATCATTGTGCTGCAATACCTTAGTTGACAAATAAAGGTAGTGTACACACTATCATATTTTAACGAAATGTTCAGTCGCACACAATCATGTATAAAAATACCGAATGGTCCGTTTATTAACCAGTTCCTGAATTTTTGTATATTTAAGACTTTTTTTCCATTTTAATATTGGAATTTTGTAAGAGATCCCGATTAACCGACTATTCTTATTAGCCTTTATCATCAACTTTTCTCACCGCATCATACCAGCCTGTTAGGATCATAATTGTCACAAGAATCTTATGATAAGTAGATCATTCATTCTACTTTTGCTATTATTGGTAGTCGAAGGTAATATCCAACATTTTCAAGATAATATTTCTTTAAGTATATGTATCTTTTTGTTTCAGAGGTCGCAGTTGTTACTCTTCATGACATTTTGACACCGCAAACCAATAATTCAGAATTCAACCACTCACGGACCTTGCAATATTATAACTCCAAATCAAATAATGTTTATTATTCTAAGCGTCAATATCAATTGACAATAACTTATCCATACTTGGTTTTCAATGAATCTTTTACCAATCCCCTTTCATCAGTCCATCAAATATTCACTTCAAATCTGATTTCAACAATAAGATCGTCCCTTTTGTACCAGAATTACGATGTATTGTGTATCAAAATTGACAATATTCGGTGAGAAAAATATTTATTATTAACATGTTTTTAATCTTTTATTAAAGAGAAGCAATTCAAAAATCTAGTTTGTCATAATTAACTGTAACAATTTAGGCTTATGATCGAGTAAAAATTTATTTACTTAAACAGAAAGTTGACCAGACTAACATCGTAGTTTGATACTGCTAACATGAGAAAATTCAAATGAATTGAGATCTAAAATTAGCTATAAGAAATCACAACATTCTAACGAATTATAATTAAAATAAATATGTAAATAAATTTTATCTTTACTTAGTTTTTGATCACATACTGAACTTTCGCATGAATTTATAACAATTATTTGATAAAAGTGAAATTTATTCTATATCAAATAATAATTATAGAAAATTATTATCTTTTACATACAGGTATTTTATTTAATTCTGGATCCTACATAACATACATGAACAATTTCCTTAAAATCGCCTTATAATATTATTTCTGAGCCAAAATCATCCACATAGTACAGATATTTTAAGTGATTTCAAGCAAACAATAGCGTAAAACTATTAAATTTTCACCAATCGTACTGATTTAGCAGAGATAATATAAATATGAAATATTGGAATGACTGTGAATTAAAGCTTTCCAACTTAATTTTTTTTCGTATATCTGATATCACATCACGATAATTATATTCAATTGCAATTAACAAAATATACTACTACTGTTTCTGAATGAAAGGTTTAGTTAAAGCGAAAAAATTAATCAAACTTTCTCTGCATGAAAAATAACAAAAAGTTGCACAAACCATTTGTGAAAGCAGGACTATGACAATCAATCAAACCATCTGAGAAAAACAGGCTATAAAATTAATTTCACATTAAAATTGATTCAACAAAAATATTAGAAAAATTGATGATAATTCTTAGATCTCTGAAGGTATTGCATTAAGTCTAATACAATTTATAAAAATATTTTTTATCATTTTCGATATTTAAAAATTCTATAAATGAAGCTATGTCAAGATTTGTAAATTCTGAAATCAAAGCAATCAATTCTTTAAGCTTACCTATTTCTGCTGTTTCTTTTTTATGAAGAAATTTATCCATTATCGATATGAAATAATAAATTATCGCTGTTTCATACCTTGCTGTTTAAAAAACCGATGGTTTCGGTTGTGAATGATTTTGTGAGATATAATGAATCAACTAACAAATAAATTAAAAGTTAATTATTTTGATTGCTATTCTAACTGAAGTGCAAAAATGTTTCAATTATTTTATATTAAAATTTCTTATTTAGTAAAATTATGTATTTTCATTCATCATATCGAATAAATATGCAAGGGCACAAGAAATAAAATAATGAAAATTAAACCACTAAAACCCATAACGTTAAATTGTGTTATGCAAAACGATTTGCTTAATAAATTTTAATAATGATTTCAATGTATGTCACAATCCTTAAAAAATGAAAAGAAAATAATTTTTGAAATAATTTTAGCAATTTTTAATTTTTCAGTAATTATCAATCAGCGATCATCAACTGGATTTTCCGTACATCTTGAATATAATATTAAGATAAATGCAGTGATAAAATTTGTATACTAATATTTTTGAAAAATATTTCGAAATATATTAAATATATATGTGATCAAATCTAACATCAAAATAGATAAGGTAAAGTTGAGAGCTGAAGACTTCAAAAACTTCTAAAAATTTTAGAAAGACATTTGAGAACCACAAAGTTTTTAAACAACAGTTTAATTTGTTTTTGTGAGATAAAATTCTGTAAAAGAAAAAAGTATTTGCACCTTGGTAACCTCGTTTTACTCCTGTAAATATTTTCATGCTCACACAACCATACAAGCAAAGTAACCAACCAATCAAATTGGAGTTATATAGTATACGACAATTAGAGAAAGGACATAACCGCACAACAACACACACAGGGACTGATCAATCCAACTCAAAACAACATGACACAAAAATTACACACAGATCTTGAGCATGAATATCGATGTAAAAATAGTTAACTGCCAATTGAAAGCCAGGTTTTGGACATATTTTTAAGTAATACGAGCATTAGTTTGATTGTATTAATGTATTTTTATAAGTCGTAGTGATCAGTACGCAAGTTCGAAATAAAGTCAATAGCTTTGGAATTTTGGAGTCAGTGATTATTCAGTTGTTCAGAAGCAAATCCCAACACCATCATCGTTAATATGAGTTTAATATAGTTTTTTTTACATAAATATATAATATATAAAAATATTTTATAACAATTTTTTCTTCATCACCAAACATACATTCCAAATATTAATTGTTTCCATTAAGGACAATGTTTTAAAGGTCATGTAATTACACCATGAACATTCCTATATCTAAAATAAACAGCGTATTTCATTTGAATCATTTTTTATTCTTTGGAAAAGTAATTCCCAAAATTTCAGTAATAAGACGATGTATACAACATTGTATTTGTATTAAATAAATCATTCCGTATAAATGGACTTATTTCTTACATAGTGGCCAACATTCAAAATTTTATCAAACCTCCAGAGCAATTAAAGGCAGAAGTTTATTTGGAGAAATTCATCACAGAAACGAAAAGATTCTTTGAGTTGACTCAACAGCCAAAATAATTCGAAGAAACACTGGTGAGGGCTTTTCTCGGGATAAAATTGCTACCAACACATGAGGTCACCAAAGAAAGAAGTTTTGAAGAGAGCCTTAGAAAATCGTGCGAACCTAAAATTAATCTTGCTGCAGATATTGATACAGTTTTAAGATACCGGAAAGGAAAGGAAGAAAATAGCAATCAATACTTCGAAAAAATCGAGAAAATAATTGACAATACTCGCAGGCATAAATTGGCCAAACCGTCATTAATGAAGTTTTTACCTCAAAACACAATTGAGGATATAAAAATAAATTAAAGATGTCAGTGCATCAAGCAAAAAATATCACTCAGAAAATTTAAGACATCAAAAAAGAAATCGAGGGAAAAGAATGACTTGCTGCTATTCATAAACAAGTGTTTTATGCATATTATTTATTGAACTATTATCAAATTTGTGAACTATGGTTATTTTAAAATTCTCAATTTAAATTCTGGTGAAGGGAAAAATGCTATCACCGATTGCCTACCTAATCGATTTCAATCTTCATATTATCAATGATATAATCAAATTTTAACCCGTTACCTAGACAATATAAAACATACATAGATAATTGTCCACATAATTTGTATTTGAAAATTATTATAAACAAAATCGTCTTCAAAGAAATTATAAACATCTTTAGTTGGTAAAGTTTCAAAAGGATAAAAATAAATCTTATGGTGTTTACTTATTGAAACCCAATGTGATCTGATGGATTTATAATGTCATTAAATTTGGGAGTCATGGTTATTGATATAGCACCTATTTCCGTAGGTGACAACATTGCTTCGTAAAGTTCACAAATTTCTCCTATAGTTAAATCTTTATGAAATTCAACCTGCTTTTCAAATATTTTATAATACGTTCTTTTGATAAAACATTTGTAAATCCATGATATAAAATTTGATATTATTGAAATTTGATAAACAGTTTTTGAAAATATTATTAAATTATCACAACATTTTAAAAAGTAATTGAGTTTTACCACAACCGGAACTTCCTACAATTAACATTCTAAAAGATTAAGGGATGCTTAGGTGATCTTTAATTATTATTTTATTTCTTTTTATACAAAAGCCATTTTTAGATTTAAAAATTGTGTAAGAAAAATAATATTTGATTTAATTTAACGTTGTGAAACCTATTTACAATTCACTTTATCTTGGAATTCTCTGATTAAATCTTCAGATAACTCTTGATATTCTGAAATAGCCATCAAATCCATTTTATGTTGGAATACTCGGATAAAATCTTCAATATAATTTTTGTCGAATATTTTTCACGATATTTTTGTCGGATTTGAAATAAAGAAATTTGTAAATCTAATGAAGAGCTACATGAAAGATCTAAATATCATCCGAATAGTATGAATGACATAAATAGTATGTGTTAGCCGCTCATACAATTTTAAAAAACACAAACTAAAATCAAACCAAAAAAGTCAAGACACGATCAATTCTATTTTAAATCCAAATATTTAAACAAATATTTTCAATTTTACCTTAATTTAATTTTTTATAAAATTAAA
>JBBMOY011582521.1:0-13901 GCA_037951405.1 Platydemus manokwari | reverse complement strand
GTAAACCAACGATTGTGCACAGTTAGCGACATCTGTTGTTTCATCAGCATGTATTGCAAACAAACCAAATGGAACATTTTTCATTTTATGGATAACCTGAGAAAGAATGTCAACTGACATTTCTATTATTCTCTATTATTCTATTATGGACAGTGTCATTGGAAAGTGATATTGGATATAAATATTTCATCACATCTTCACCAAATATATGATGAATAATGTCTTTCGCACATGGCAAGATAACTTCTTCGGCTTTTAGCTTTTGCAAGAGTTAAAGAAACGTCGTACGAAATTTTGAGGAGAGCTTCATTATGTTGTTAAACCGCGCCACCACTGTCCAAGCGAGATCTCTAACTTTTCAGCCTTGTGCCTACAGAAGTCCGGATCTTGACTTACATATTGTTGATGTTTAGTCTGTAAACGTATTTTGTTGTGTTTCATAGATTCCGCAGATGAAACTTTATAGCAAATGACACATTGAGGCTTTTGAACGCCTGACGAAAGAATGTATGTAAATCAAAAGTTGATGAATTCATCTGCATATGGGCGCTTTCCGATCGCTGAAGTTATTCTATCTGTTTTTTGAAATGATATTTTGTAATAAGTGGAATGATATATATTTTATATTATATAGAATAAAATGATATTTAATTATCATTTGATTTACATTTCACTGATTTACAGAAAGTGATGAATTACCTATAATAATAAGATTATCATATAATAACATTACCCATAAATTTCTTAACTGTAGTAGTGAAGGTGATTGTGAACAGAAGTAGTTTAAACGGCATCACAAACCATTTTTTTAACAGCATCATAAAACACAATTTCCACATGTAATGGTTTGTACAACAACCATAATTTTGGTCGTGACCACTGCTCTAGAGCCTTATTTCTGAATTCCAAATTCATCACTTCTCCAGTATTACCACATGTGAATTGGATGGTTATAATATACCATGGTCTCTTTTCAAACGCTATGGACTTGTGTGCGTACTTAGGAAGAGATAGCTTTTCTCTGGCTTTTCGTTTTTTCTGATACTTTAGATTTCGTTTTCTTCAAGTCTGAGTTCGGCTTCATCAATACCGTGCTTCTTAATTTATTGTCAGATATGTCAGTAATTTCATCACTGTTGGTTTATTGGTCTAAAGCTATTTCCGTAGCCTTTTGTCTATGTCGCATACATGTTTTTCTACACTTTCCTCATAAGTATTCTGTAGTGGACTGACTTGATCTTTCCATTGCTTATCGATCTTAAAATAGTCATGCTGTATTTCTTCTACTGAATTAGTCATCTTCAATTCATGGAATTTTATCATTTCGTATTCTAGGTCGAATTTCTAAAATACTTTATACAACTTGAGTTGATTCTAGTTGACTAATCCGTGCCTCACCATATATTTCGCTAGTATTAGATCTTTGATAAGTCGAGAATTTTTGATTTTAATAGTTTTTAATTGGTTATCTAAGCCACGATACTTTGTTTCATTGTTGCAGGCTTTGTCAGTAAACCCGTGTGTTTAATCTAAACAAAGATATCTATGACAAAAAATTTATTGTTCTTATTTTTGCTTCTTTATTTATTTTCTTTATTTTAATCAATACAAAGAACATGTATTTATTTATTTATATGTATATAATTTTTTTATTTTAATTATTATTACTGAGCACGTATGACTGTATGCGAGATTTTAAAAAAATACCTATTTTAAATTTTTAAGAGATTATTTTTTCTTTTAAATGGAAATTGAAGTGATAGAAAAATATGACATCATGGCCAGATTGTTTGAAGATAATATTTCATGGGCTCATTTCGTTATTTATTTAAGAAATTATTTCATGCGATCATTCTAAGAACTTAACTGAAGATTAAACTAATCCAATCAAAATGATTTAATAATTTTCATTTCATAGGTTTCACGATGACCTATTACAAACACTTTAAAAGACTTTTGTCAATAACATATTGTTCATGTTGCTGTTATCTGCTACTATTTAATTAAATAAGAATTGAGTTATCACTATGTGCTCATAATTGGATCGAGATATTCTAATTGATCATCATGAGTCAATTAGAGTTGAAATCAAATGATTAGTTACTAATTTAAAGTCGTGTGAGTGGCTACTGGCACGTGTTTCTCTCATATCAGTGAGTTACACTACTCATTTGACAATCGTTCTACGGCATACTCTCCACACACAAGCAAGTACCCTTATGTAGATAAATAGGTATGGATATATTGATGTGGAGATGGCTTTAGGTATCTAAAGGATACAAGATAAAACTTTTAAAAATTCATTTCTTGTCCCCGATAATGTATGGAGATATGACCTAAAATTTAACATCTTAGAGTTGTCAAAGCTGTTCTTAATAATAAAATATTATTTAATAAAAGAATTATAAACGAAATTCATAATATATAATCACAATTCATCCCCAACTGCAACAATCAGTACCAATTATTATTGTAATTCGAATATTCTAGTTTAAACACCACCTCAAATTTGATAATTTTTTAATGAACTCTTTTCATTCCTGAAATCTATCAAATTGAAATAAATATTTTATTAAGATTAAAAAAAATATTTTAATAAATTATACATCTTTTGATTACGCTTGAAAAATTTTTCGGTTTGTTTAAATCATCTAAAATATATATTAATATAAAGTTTTCACAATAAAAAATCAATTCCGAATGGTCACTATATTAGCTTTCTTGCTGCTATCTCTATACACAGATTCGCTTAATGGGCTTTTGTGTTCATGCAAAAGAGTCAAATGTCCACCAGTAGAATGTCCTGCTTCATCAACTGTGATTGATATTTGTGGATGTTGTAGACTTTGTGGTTTACAAGAAGGGGAAGATTGTTATTCAAATAAAGTTCGGTAATTTTTGTTGAGAAATTATTTACATTAAAATTGGCTTTATAATGAAGATGTTTAGATGGTCTCCGATGCGAAGCTTTCAATGGATGTCGATATAAAGGTAACCTTCCGTATTATAGATATATTACTGGGAAATGTGTGAAAGAAAGACCAGGCGAAGAAGACGCACCACAGGAGTGCTACACTATGCCAAAACTGGAAATTATTTTTAATAAAGTATAAATATAGTCGAAGCATCTTTATTCTCAATTTTGATTTCTGATCTCTAAAATAAGTTCTATATAAGTTCTACATAAGTTCTTTTAGTGAACCTTTTTAATAATTTATATTGAATGTGGCATCAATATTACCATTAAGATCAAGTAATTCAATAAATCATTAAACACATCATGAGATACTAAAAACACCTTACAATTTTCCAATAACTTTAGAAGAACAATCGATAAGAGATTAGAGAATATCGACCAATTCATTAACCAAAACAATAATAAACTAATTATCAATATGGTAGCTAAAAAAGAGAATATTTATATACAATCTTCTATTGGTATGTTCACTAAATTACCTTCAACCGCTCATTGAAAGGTATAAGCATTCATTTATGATAAAAGTTTTGTTTCAAATCAAAATAGTTTTTCTTGATCTATCAAAGTCTACCGATTATTCCAGATAATAGTTTAATGCTATTAATCGATATATGTGCAAGAACCGATTGTAATGAGTTATTGAGATAAGTAATACCGACAATGACATTTAAATCGAACGAGATTACGAATTGACTTCAAGAAAATAATTAAAAGAGCATATCACAATCCTGTTAAATTCCACTCAAAACAACACTTGAATCTCGGAACCCTGTTGGTTTTAAGAAAACAAATATAAATATTAGATTAAGCTAACAAAAATATTTACACAACTTTTATAATACTTGAAAGCTTTGTTTATAGATAATTTATATTCTATGTGATTTACCACTGATATTTTTCCTTTTTCATACAATGCTGTTTTTTTGTGTAGTTTGTCTGATTTACCTGGGAAGTAAGCATACGGTGTTGTACTATCTTAAGCTAGGCCCATATAATGTGCACGAGAAATATAATACTGTCATGACATGGGTTTCAATCTATTATTAGATTCGAGATACTAAAATGAAATAGGAAACCGGTTTTTAGTCGACTACTTTCTCGTATCACCAAAGATTCATACATTGAACCTTCAATGCATTAAAAATACCCAATTCTTGTGAACACATATTTAAGTTATATAGAAATTAGATGAAGGTTAAATTTAAAATAAATATTTCAGACTTTATTGAGATCGTTAATTGCAAAACATAATAATCATAATATTCACAAAGGAAACTCATATTTAGATAAATGAATTGTTATGGAACGAATATGCAATTATCTTTGTTTTATGCATGTTGATTAATGATTGTGCTATTGCTGCATTGCTAGTTTTTATGTACCAACGAAACCTCTCATGTATATACCGCCTTTTCAGAATGATGGCTTAGAATTCATTTATGAAATAATTTATGAAACCTATTGTTTTAAAATTTAAAATTTTGTGTTAGTTCTGATTAGTGGTTTTCAACCTTTTTGCTCGACAGGAACTCCACGGAAGCACTTTTTTAGCTCGGGGAACCACTGCCCAATGATATAATTGTTTTATGCAGTAAACAATATTTATTTTTTAAAATGAAATAAAATTATTTATAATCAGAGTATTGTACATATTTGTTGATGAAATGAAGACAAAATTGTACATGCTTGAATAGACTAAATTTATTCTTAACAAAAACTCAGTGGGAAATTTGAACCTGCACCACTTTTAAAGATTCGATCGTGTTTTTTGGACAGACACGCATGAAATTCATCCTCCTCAGACAGTATCTGTGCTCGTTTGATGATTTTCAGAGCTAAAAATTCAAATTCACACAAATATGAGTTTGAAAATTGCTCAAGAAG
This sequence comes from Platydemus manokwari, assembly GCA_037951405.1. Lineage (NCBI taxonomy): Eukaryota > Metazoa > Platyhelminthes > Tricladida > Geoplanidae > Platydemus > Platydemus manokwari. The sequence continues at coordinate 9,040 of JBBMOY011582521.1, read as the reverse complement.
TCGTAGCGCATTCTGGGCAATTGCAGGATGTTATTTTTCCACCAGCAATCAAAATATATAAAATCAAACTTAATACTCGAAGGACAAAGTGAACTTTCAAATGTAGCGAGTTTAATTATGTTATATTTAAACAATAAATAATAAAATAACAATAATAATAAAATAATAACAATAATAATTTAACATGTTGCTTATTTTTTCGTTATTCTAATTTACAAATTTAAAAATTGCAGGAACCCTGGTATGTACTGGTTGAAAACCACTGGATAAGAATAATAAGCATTAATAAATAATAAATATAATATTGATGTTTAATTAACGGGCCATTGCTACTTTAATTATAATTTTTTTGTAATTTTTGTAATTATTTTGTATTTAAAGAAATACTGTAGAATTTTAATTGCCATTTGACATTTCAATTCAGTTAAATTTAAAATATTTTAAACCAAAAAATTTTAATTTTAAAAATCACTTAAATTTTACTTAAAATAAAAATGATATTTGCTTATTTAGAGGAGCATTGAAGTTTCAGAAAAATTGATTAAAATGAAAAATATCAGAAATCATTAAGTAGAAATTTAAATAATTTTTTCATTGACATCTTATTTTGAAAATTAATATTCTCAAGGAGTCTTAGTGATGAAGTGTTAAAATCAATTTCATCACCATTTGTCATGCTAATTTCTTAGAATTGTTTAAAGAATTCGATTTTATTACGGAATTGTTTAAATCATTCATAAAAATATAAACATCAATTATTATTTTTTGAAATTCATTTGAGAGAATGATCGTCGGTGTTTTGATAATACTTTCGCTGTACACGAATTTATCGGATGGATTTACATGTCCCTATTGTAATCACAGGAAATGTAGTCCGATCGATAACAAATGTCCGATTTCTGCGCTTATATATGACCGTTGTGGATGTTGTAAATTATGTGGTCAACAATTGGGACAAAAATGTGATTCGAGATATCGGTAAAATTTATTGGATCAATTTCGTTTGACTTTTCTTGTTCAGATGTGCAAATAATCTTCGATGTGAGACTTCTTGGGGTTGTCGATATAAAAACAATATTAGGTTGGCCTTACCTGAATCTGGAATATGTGTTCAAGAACAACCGAATGAATCGGATCCGCCAAGCCATTGTTATTATTTTCCAACAATATATCATTAACGAATGGATCAAGAATAAAATTTGTTTAAATTAATTAATTAATTAATAATAATAATTATTATTATTTTATTAATTAACCTCAAAGGAAACATGATATGATATAATAATTATAAAATAAAATTTTCAGAAATATATTAACCAGATGTTGTTATGGAAACTGTTGTAAACGATGGCTTTTAGAGATTTTCAATTTATTGAACACATCGACACTATGTAATCGAAACAGGAATTGATATTCGACATGACAATTTTTTACTTGATATTTGTTTAACACGTGCTTCGACAGGGGAAGTTGTGTAAAGGTGTAGGCTTTATTTTCAAAGTAAACACCCAGTTGTTATAACGCGTCGCAAATATATTCGAAAATGAATAATCGACAATGTGCAATTTAATGTTTTGAAAATATTAATTTATTTCTTTTAAATTACCTTTATTTTACAAAAATACATCTTTTTTTACTTCTTTAAGTGAGCATTATTTATTATTAAACAAATTATTACACTTATATATCAGATATTTGCCCTTAATAATCGATAATAAACTTCATCATGTTATTGATTTACTAAATATATTGCAGAACAAATTAATTCAATTCGATTTATCAATGTTTCAGAATCACATCTACTGAAGATTTAATTTGATAACCATATTTATATAAATTAAAAAATCCAGACCAAATATTTCTGTCTAATAAATTGAAATAGCTTAATCTCTGATTTGAAATGAATAAATCCAAATCTGTTCGCCAATATGGTGTCAAGAGTTCCACAATACGTTTCATAAAATTAATCTTCTAAATAATTCAATTAATGAGAATGATATTAAACTCTCGATTTCAATATGTTGGCCGGTTGAGTTTTAATCTTTTTGTTTTGATTTGAGGCAATAAAAATAAATATTTTTTAAAATTTCTGAAATAAATGAATTCAGAATTTAAAATGGACATGACAATCAACTTAGAGGAATTCATTGAGAATATATTTAGTTACTTCTTGAGAGTTTCAGAAATTATGAGAAAAATATATTGAAAATTTATTTATCAAAAATTTAATTTTGTGAAATATGTTCTGCTATTGTATCTATTTGATTGTTTTCTACGAAATGGCGGTTTTCTATTAATTATCGTGACACATTTTTAATAAAATAATTTTCTTTCATAAGAATTATCTATCCATGGAATTAAAAATGTATATATTTATTGACTTAATAAATATAAATTGGGCGATAATTATGGTTATTGGACAGTAATTATGGAAATAAAAATAATAACAAATCTTTAATAATAAGTAATAAAAAAAGAATAAAATAATAATAATAAAATAATTAATACTAAAAGTTAAAAAAAAACAGGAATGAAATATCCGGTTGTAATTGATTTTCCTAATAAGTAACTCTAATTATATCTAATTGTCAGCATTTTTATAATTTACATATCGTCTTATTGCAAAGTAACGCGTAAATTTGAACTTTAAGCCGAGCGTGGTATTTTAAAATCGTTTATATTTAATTGAATTGTTTATTTTTATTCGCATATTAACATAAAATACAGAGCTCAGCTTTACCCACCTTTTGTGTCATGTTATAGCAGAATTGTTCCCTTTAACGAACAACAGACAATTCATACATTTAAACTATCAGTTTTTAGTTAACCCAATATAACAAAAAATTATTTAATAATTCAAGACCTGTCATTTTAGTTGTTCAATGATATGAGATTAAAGAATTTTATTAAATCTGTATTTAAAATAAATATTATTTAATAAATGTTGTTATCAGTATGGATTTTAAATTTCGTTTCAAATGTTTTGAGTTTTGTTTAAATCATTCGAGACATTTTTGTAAGATTGAAATAATATTAATATTTATTTATTTATTTAAAAGCATCTACAAATATATGTGGATTTAAACTAATACAAACGCAAATATATCACATCCTTCTGAATTCGGAAATGACGGGGTCTTTGGAATTCAGGTATCTTTCAGGTTTCCCATTTCTGGTAGACATCTAAGTTCTCTCATCGGTGTTTTGTAGAATCTCCTTTTTCGAGTCACCATTCCTGTTGACGATGCTTCATACTTGTCAATACTTGTCAATACTCTTATCATTGTCTCTTCCTGCATTATCTTTTACGATATTATCTCTATTTCTGATTTTTTTTATTTATTTTTATGGTTTCTTTAATTAATTTTATAAATATATATTTCACAAGATAAAGTTATCAAAATATGAGGACAAAAATAGCCTTTCATATCATATGGAAAGACGGTGTATAAATAGAGCAGCATTAAGATTAAAGAAGACTTTAATAAAAAAAGACTTTAATAAATAAAATAAAATAAAACATAATTGACTAAGACACGATCAAATGTTAAAAATCAATGATCAAAACAAAAATCAAATAATTCTTGATCAAGATGTCTAAATAGTAAATTGTCAGATCGGGTTTGCTGACAACTCTATTGATTGATTGACCATAATTGTTACACATTCTCTGGGATCTTCTTTGCGCTTATTTATGATTGGTTATTAAATTAAAGACTGTTATCTGCAAAGATATTAAAATGATTCTATATCCCAACACATTAATAAGAGAAAAGATCAAAAAGATCCATGCAAATTTACTCAACGTCAAAAAAAGCACATGGATCGATGGTATTAATAAATATATCAATCGGTGCATTGAGGGACACAGGTGTGCAAGTCTCAATAATAAGAAAAAAGTAACACAACTGATAAAAGCAGTCAAAAATAATAAAAGATGAAGATATTCTAGGAGAAAAAGAATAGAAGTTATGATAAAAAAATCAATCATACACATATATTATGACATTCAAGTCGTATCAGTAGGACTAAATGATATTCTCGTAGGAATGGATTTGTTAAGATAATTATCAGGACTAATATCGGATCTAACCAATTCATTTCTATTGTTGCGTCGGTACTTGTAGTTGAAATACTTATGGGATTGCTAATCACTTGTGGTTCGTTACCTTCTAATTATGTAATTCTATATTGTGCTATTGATTTACTTCTTGTTATTCGACCTTCAAGTTCTGTAGATCAATAATTGAATGATCTCTTTTCATACTTAATATTTTGGAGACGTTAAGTAGTGTGTGCACCTCAATGTTTGCACCTCGATATTTGTTATTGTTTTCTCTAATATCGTATTTTTAATTACTTTACATTAGTGACTTGTTTACATTGTAATGAGACTTGGGAGATGAAATATTCTTTGAGGATAAAATTAGATTTGAAACTAGTAATGTTTAAGTGGTTACAGATAATATTCATAAATAGGAACACTTGTCACTTAACTTTTTTGAAAAAATTGAAGTTGGGAATATTGATTGGTTGCCTTTCTTAAGACTCAATGGTATGACGATAGTTAAATCTAGACCCAAAAATCCATTAATACATAGTGTAATCATAAAAGTAAAAATGATCTTGTTTTTGTAGAAAGCCAAAAAGTAATGGCTTAAATGCTCATATTATATTTTCCTTTGGATTGACATGTTATTTGCAGAGAGAGTATTTCATAACCGTGATACACGACACTTGATCGTGATGGTATTGTAGATGAAATTATTTTAAATTTAATTGTTAAAAATATTATAAATGACATTGACTTTATATGTGAAATATTGGATTTCTAATTTAACAATACGGTAGCATTGTATAATATGAATTATAAGTGATATTGTTAAAGCCCAGGTTATAGAACGAATATCGGTGAACGTACATTAGAAATAACACTCATACGAATTGGGAAAAGGGTTTTAAAAATTAAAGAAACTATAGAAATTGGAAAAAATGAAAAATATCCGTTGTAATCATTAGTTTTTATTAATTGATTGGGATTATTTTCATTGATTATTCTCTTAAACCGATTAGTGTGTAGAGTAATATTTTAAAAAACTCGATTATTATCGAAAATGTATTGATAATCATTATTTTATCTCGATTCCACCTTTAAATTTTCTCCATCCCTGCTGTTTTTGAGCTTTAATAATAGATCCATCATTATCGACATAAAATTTCGTTCCATCTCTCAAACCACCAATTCGAATGATATTCGTCGATTGAGGATTTTCTGGCACATTTAAATCTGGTAAAGCAACAATGTTTCTATTGGATTTTTTCATGTAGCTTTTATTGGATGAACATTTTTTGATTTGGTTTTCTATCTGGTGATATTGTTGAATAGATTCCGACGTATTCCGAGTTGTCAAATCGTTTACTGACGAATCCATTATTTCTGCAGCTGTCTCACCAAAGTTAACTATTTTTATAGGCTTTGTTGCTTTAATTTGCATTTCCTCTCGTGCTTTGGTGATTTTATCCAACTCCTTCTTTGTGGTTATCGCTAATTTACTTTCAAGAATTTGTGCAGAGCTTTGATTAGGGAAAAGCCGGCTGCAGGTGGATTCCATACTTTTATCCAAACCTGATAAAAGTATCCCACAAATCACATCTTTTCTCGCTCCCACGAAATTTTGAACAGCGTGACGAGTTCGTGCTCGTAAATTCCAAAACATTGCATTGAATGGATTGATTTCAATCGCATCTGTCAGAGCTCGCTCACAGTCCTGATAGTTGGTCTCATTGAATTTTTCATTGGCGATTGAAAAATAAACCAAAGCTATTCGCGATTGAGTTGACTGACGAAATTCTTGTGACGAACTATTCGCCTGATTGTAATCGGCGAGAGCAAAGTCCCATTGGTGCAATTTGAAGAAACAATCGCCACGATTGAAATAAAATTGTGCTTCTGATTTTTCTCGTTGAATTGCTTTATTTAGCAAATCGATGGCTTCTTCGAAATGATTTTTGATAAAACATTCCACAGCAAAATCATTGAATGTCAATGTCAGTTGCCGTTGAGCTTGAATGTATGTTTCGTGCTGTTCATTGTGATCAACTTTATCCATCGCCATTATAAAATCGTCAATGGCTGCTGTGAAATTTTTTAATCGCCGATAAAAAGCACCTCTTTTCACGTGATAATCGCCTATTATCGGATTTAAATCAATCGCAAGAGAAATGCGGCTCGCTGCATCTTGGAGGCGATTGTTGAGTGCGATTTCAATGGCTTGATTTTTATAGTTTTCCGCTTGTTGAGCCATTTTGTGAAGAACTTTTATCGCTTCCGAATGGTTAGGATCGATTTGGAGAGCATCAATCAGATCGTAATAGCTGAGCGAGAAATTTCGGAAATGCGAGTGCAATTTGGCTCGTAAAACGAAAAAATCCGGGTTGGAATTGTTTGTATCGATTTGTTTATTGACGAAAGCGAGACATTCGCTATGGCGATGCATTGCTGCCAGACACATTATAGCGCGAACTTGATATGCGGTATTGCCTGGAACCATTTCTATTGCTCGTCCAATGGATTCAAGAGCGCTTGAGTAATGACCTTGATCGAAAAGAATTTGGCTTTGAAAAATATAGAGGAAGGCGAGACGATGGAAAAATTCCTCATTGCCAGGATCGAGGATACAAGCTCGTTTATAGTTGAGAATCGCTGACGAGAAGTCGACTAGCTGTATAAAAATTTCGGCGCGATTCACGTAGTAAGAAGGCTCCTTCGGTTTCAGATGAATGCAATGCGTAAAGTTCGAGATTGCAGCTACCCAATCGCCAGACTTGAGAGCTATCATTCCCAATGCGTATTGATCGCTTGCTCGTGTATCCAAGATTTGAGTTAACGATGGCAATGCTTGAAGATTTCGACCGGCCCATAATTTCGGTACCAAAGAAATAGCTTTTGAATCATCATCGGTTTCACCAGGAATCTTAGATGTCAATTCTGTGGTGAAAACAGATGGTTGAACAATTTTATTGTCCTCATCTTCGACTTTTTCCTGATGTACCTCATTTTCTAAATTGTCTGAGTTGTCACCCAATAACGAGTAAACATCCGAATATACTTTGATTTCATTCTGAATGTCAGGGTAAAATTGATCTAATTTAACAACCGATTCTGAAGCTTTCAAACGAGCTAATTCCAAAATTTCGAAATTAGATGATATAGCAGATACTGATGTATTGTCTGTGGACGATTCTGTTTTTTCGGTTGTCACTCCGGATTTTGACATTATTTATTATTCAAAATAACTTCATAAAAAACTTAATAATTCAATTAATCTTTATAGTTTTAAATCATGGTTACTGATATTTAGTATGATTAAACAATGGAAGAAATTTATAATGAAGTAATTCATTTCTAATTTCGAAAAAATATAACTAATAATTTACAATTAAATTTCTTATTTTGTACAATGAAAGCAAACGATATAAAAGGCCAAAATATTATTTATTTTAAATTTTAAAGTTTTTATATTGGTACAGATGTGCTGTAATTCGAAACGATTATTCCTATTTGATATCAAGAGTTTCTTATTATTTGGACATTTCATGAGTTTAAATAAGTTGATTTGAGAATGTTTCCATTTATTTTTAAAAATAACAGAATCTTGATTTTACACAATTTGTTATTAATAAAAAACTATATGGTTATACACGGGAAATGTTAGTTTTGAAAGGTATGTATCCCGATACTGTGTACGGTTTATTTACTATAAAGAAATGTTATTTTCAATAAATTTCGACATTTGATTTTTAAGAGGTTATTTGTTTATTAATTCTATGTGAAAAAGTTTTATAATAGTTTGGAGACTTTTGTAGGTATTATTGTATAAATGATATTTCTTTTCCATTTTACGCTAATTTCAAAATGATCAGTTTTATTCTTTTTAACTTATCTGTCACTTATATTTGTTCTCAAGGTTAATGGTTTTATATGATTTCAATATTGATTTCTATTCTTATCAGAATCAAAGAAAATGTTGAGTTAAGTTCATCAACAATTTTTCACCAGTTGTTAGTGACTTAATCAGCCTACTGAGATCCTTATATACATAGTTGAACTAGGATAACTAAACCTTTTATATAAAAATTCAAATATATCTTTTAGGCTATGTAAACTTAATATTAAACTATATAACTATACATGACTCCAGAAGGTAGTCTAAACCTCTAGTACTAGAGATATAATAAAATAAGGCCCTCAACTGTTTAATTTATTGGAGGTTAGGCCTACGTGGTACCGTAACCCCTTGAACTTGATGTGTTAGTTAATTTAGAATTTATGAAATTTTTAACTCCAGATGATCTGGGTTCAGTCCAGAGCAAATATGTGATTTGGATAAAATATTGATTTAATTATAGAATTAGGGCCACCAGAACAACAGACTCGAGTTGTTGGTGGAGTTTAAGTGGTATTAGATGCTGATAGTAACTGAGCAAAATTGGTTAATATACAATTGATATCAAATATATAAAGAAACTTCAAAATCGTATTTAGATTAATAGTTAATTTATAGGAGATTATAATGAGTTATTTATAAAAGATTATAATGAGTTTTCTTTACTAGAAGTAATAAGGCTTACTATTTTTCTGAAGAAATAAAACGTCGATTTTCGGAAGAATAACTTTTTCACTGAAATATTCTGTAAAATATTTTTCTGAGGAAATGCGCTTGAAGAGAAAGAATAGCTTCTTTTACTGAAATATTCTTGAAAATATTTTTCTGAGGAAATGCGCGTCGCTTTTCTGAAGAATAGCTTCTTTTGTTTGAAATATTTCTCTTCGTATTTATAATGCTTTAATTGCTTCGTCTGAGAATGACTTCCTGGATTTGACAGGAATAATTACTGGTTGATTTATCTTCTTCCACAATAGCTGAAATTGTTTCCTGAATCTGACAGTTTTTGTTTCCTGAATCTGACAGTTTTTTCCTGGTTTGGAGATATAGATATAATTTTCTACTAATAGCACGGTTTGCTTTCTTGTTAGATA
>JBBMOY011581410.1:0-13903 GCA_037951405.1 Platydemus manokwari | reverse complement strand
TCTCTATTATTTTCAGTATCATTGTCAATAATGTTGTTGTTGTTGTTATTATAATTATTATTATTATTATTACCATTATTATTATTATTATTATTATTATTATTATTATTATTATTATTACTATTACTATTATTATTATTTATTAGCTTACATTGAGCTTCTTAATTGATTCCGTGAGATAATCTTTACTGGATTGCACATTACTTTCCCTAGAAATTTGCTCCAAATCTTTTTCTAGTTTATCAAGATCATTGATGAGATTTTCACAGTTAATTCTAAGAATATTATATTTTTTGTTCTTGTCTATTTCTTCATCGATGGATTGCAGATATTTATCCATTTCCATTAAAAGCTCACTCGATTCGCCATCCATTTCATTAATTAATTTATTGTCATTGTGGAATATATTTATGTTATTCTGTAATTTCTTTACGGATTCATTTTTTTCAATGAGCTGCTCTCGACAATTCTATATTCAAGATAAGATAATTAATTACTGGTACGAAATTATCAAAAAGAATTTAATGCAAAATATATCATAAAATTTAATGGTGTTTATATATTATGATAACTATTTTGAATTAGGAGAAGACCTAATAATTTGCGTAATGGATGAATAGTTATTAGAATTTTAGTTAACTTCGGTTAAACATCAGAACTACAGTTGCATCATAATCTGCTATCATTCTTGACTAAGATATAGTGATATGCAAACTTAAATAACTACAAGCAAAGATGAAAACCATTTAAATAAATAAAAAATATAATTAAAATAATTAAAGTAAATATTTATAATCACGTGTGCCATATAAATAAAATATTGAGACAACGGAGGTGATTGTATCTGAAAACTACTACATAATAAACTTACTTCTAGAATATTTAATTTCTCCTCGGTTGAGATTAGACTATCAGATCTCAGATTCGTCAACTGTAAATCGATAGATTTTAATAAATCGACAGAAATCTCTTTTTCTGCTGACAAGCATCGGCGAAATTCATGGAATTGCACATGTATATCTTTCAATATTCCTATTAAATCATCCACATCTTCACAAGATTTTATATATAAATTCTCAACATCAATGACCATTAGATCATTCGTTGGAACATTTTCCAAACCTAAAAGCCGTTCGAGCTCCAATAAATTATCTTTAGTCGATAATCTATTGTCAAGAGATGTGCGGAAATTCTGAACAAAAGAGAAAATCCAGATAATCATTAAAACAAATAATTAATTTCTCACTTGTAAGTCGTTCAAATATTTGGTTGTGTCGAGAGGATTGATATTTTCTTTCGGTATCGTTGTCAATTCTAGCTGTAGGTTATTCAAATAATCTTCCAGTTCTTTTGATATTTTCGTCGCTTGTTTGTATTTGTCAGATATATCGAGGAATCGTCGCTGTGATTCATGAATCAATTCTCTATATTGGATAACACTGGCTTTTCTATCCCGATGTGTGCATTCATGGTCATCGAATGAACAATTGATCAATTTCATCTGTTCTTCATGGAAATATATTCTCTCCGTTAAATCATTACCTGTCTCCAGACCTCCAATGAGATTTTCCAAAGCTTGCTCATGAATTTTGATTACTTCTGGAGAGAAATTCACATTTTGTGTCGTATTCCGAAGAGTTTCAATCGATTCTTTCAACCAGATTTCTTGTTTGTATTTAGCTTGATCCAATTGTTCTTTTAATTCCTTTATAACGTCATTCATATTCTTTGTCATAGCCTCCATTTCAAAGTTCATCTTTTCATCGAACGATTCCAGTTTGTCTTTCAATGTTGATGTTTCAACACTTTTCCATTGTTGTTCCAACTCGACGATTTCTCCAATTAATTGATTGTTGGCACATCGAATATTAGTTAGTTCATCGAATTTCATATGAAAATATCGATATTTTCCAACATAATCTTCAAATTCGGGAACGATTTCTTCAATGATATCGTTCAATCGACTGTGTAAATCTTTGAAATTATTTTCTTTTATCAAGGCAACGTCTGAAAAATTCAATAAATTAGTTTTCATTGACGATAATTTATCATGAGTCGGTCCAATCAATTTTTCAAAGTCGGTTCCTGTCAATATTTCCGGTTTAACAATAGCCATTAGGTCGTTATCGATATTGTTCAATTCGTCACACATATCTGCATAAAATACATTTCTATTCGTTTCATTAGGATATGACATTTCTATTCTTTCCAATTCTCTATCGATCTTTGCCACTTGATCCTTTATTTCATCAATAGCAATTTGCTTTTCTAACATGGCTCTCTCTTGATTTTTCAGTAATTTCAATGATTCATTTATATTGGCTAAAGATTCATTAACGTCATCGATTGCTTGTTGCCGTTCCTGACAATTCAATGTGTCTGTCTCCAGTTTTGTTGCAATATCTTCCAATTTTGATTTCATATGATTTAAGTTCTCATATTTTATTATTATTTCATCTTCAGATACACATGAGACATCATCAACAAATACCAATGCTTTATCATTCACAATTTTAGATTCCTTCAATCGATCAGTAAGATCATTCAGTTTCTTTTCAGTGACTTCCTTCAAACATAAATAATCTTGATACGTATTTGCATATCTTAATTCCAATTCGGATTTGATTCTTTTATTTCTCATATCATCCAAGTTTGTTATTTGTTGATGAATCGTGTCCAGTTTCGATTGTAATTGTCGCACTGAATTCTCCAATTCCTTACAAGAAGATTCACTGTTTCCTGAGTTTAATATGAGTTCCAAGTTGATGATATTGTTCTGGACATCATCGATATTTGATTGAATCATATCTTTTACAATGATTTTCTTTCGTTCGTCATTTAAATCTTCTATCATTTTCTCAATCTCAATTAGGGTTTCCGTACAATTTCCAATTAGTTCTTTGACTTTCGTACACCTCACTCCTTTTTCCAATTCATTTTTCGATCTGTTCAATTCATTGAAATCATTTTGCAAATCCTCTATCATCTGATCAATATCTTCTATTGTTTCAATATCATCTTTCAACCACAATTCTTTGTGTTTTCCATATTCGGTCAGAATATCTTCACAGTTTTGCATATTATCTGACATATTATTTATATTCACCTGGCTTTGATTCATTTTCTCCATCATCAGTTCAATTTCATGTTTCATTTCCAACTTATCCTCATCCATTTCCAATTGATCAACGCGCTTGGTGATGGAATTCAAAGAATCACTGGCTTGACAAGAATAATTAAAAATATCTTCAACGGATTTCTCATAATCTTCATTGTTGATTGTCGCTAGAATGGGATTAAGATCTTGTAATTTTATTTTCAGCTCTACAAGTTGAAGTTCTCGACTAAATCTACCAGCTAATTTTTTGATATTCTCATTAACTTCATGAAACCGTGAATTATGGTCCTGTGCTTCGATGCATTTGACTTCGATTTGAATATCTTCGATTTCAGGAAATTGCAAATTGCTTTGTAATTCTTTCAATATCTTTTCTTTCTCTAATGGATCTGCTACAAGTGTCAGTTTGGTATCAATGGTCGGTATTAATTCACTTACAGTTTTGTCGATATGGCTTAAAACTGTGATTTTATGTTGCAAGCTTTGCAAATATTCGATAAATTCTTCTTTAATATTTTTCAAATCAGAATTTTTGTCTTCCAATTTGCTTAATTCATCAATCATGTTAGGGTTATCTTTCCAAGTTTTCTGCAATTCATCAATAGAACACATAATTCTATCGATTGTCTTGATAATCTCTTCCTGACATAATAATGGATCAGTACCAGTCATCGATAGCTTTAATAATTGAATATCCCTTTCGATTTTGTCCAACTCATTACGAAATACTTGCTGTAGTTTTTCATTATCGACATTTTGAGATATCTGTTCTATTTTCAGCAACAGTTCATCGATTCTTTGTATCTCAATTCCTTGATAGTTGATGGTATTAATTTTCTCACAACAAATCAATTCGTCAGGTGTTTCACTCGACAAAAGTTCGTTTCTAGATGCATTTAACTGGTCTGTTATCTGTTTCACAACTAACTCATTCTCCATTGCTAATCCAAGAGAAGTTAGCAAGTTATCTAAAGTCTTTTCGTGGCCTTCATTCATCAGTTTGTGAGTATTTAAAATGGATTCTTTTCCGATTATGTCCATTTTCATCAACTCATTTTCATTATCGAATTTTTCAATAGCTTTATTTAAGTTATTGATTTTAATCTCAATTTCCAAAAGCTCTGGACAATTTGAGATGAGTTCTTGGTTTTTGACTTTTGTTAATTCATGAATATTTTCTCTGATTTCTTTAATTTTGACATCAATTTCTCCGATCGTCAAAGGAGATTCTATTGATCGAACATTAAGGTTCAGTTTTGTAACATCATTTTCTATCTCATGGAGATTGTTGTTTAATATTGATATCAGTTTTGCCTTTTCTTGTTCTTCATTAATTTCCCGATTTATGATATCGATTTTCTCCAATATTTTCTCATGGAGTTTATTTCCATCATCGGTCACATTATTCAGTTCCTGAAAATTATATCTTTGATCTTTATCGAAAAGAGGGAATTTTCGTTCTAAGATTTCTAAATCATTTTTTATTGATATTAAATTTTCTATTTTATTGCTTTGATCATTTCTCGGTATCAATACATCCTCATACTGATTATTAGTTTCTTGAAGTATTTCTTTATTTTCTTTCAACAATTGCAAAACTTCTGAATTGATGTCCATCAATTTTTGTTGTGCCTCTAAAAACCCATCCATTTCTGCCGTACATGATTCTGACAAAGGTAAATTAATTTCACCGATTTTCTTGATTATATTTCGTATTTCTTCTAAATCACTGTTCGACTGATATAATATTTTTTCATTTTCTTCAACATTCAAGCTCTCTTCACGTTGTTCAATCTTATTCAGATAATCGATAATGTTATTTGTATTTCTATCTTTAATATTTTTGAACGTTTTCCATAACATCTCCTCCTTTTCATGATCCTCTTGAATTTTAAGTTTACCATTTAAAAGTTCTGTTGATCTTGAATCCAATTTATCTTTCAGATCCACGCATCGATTACATAGATCTTGGATTTCGTCGATTTTCGAGGATATTTTACACATCTCCAGATTGTCTCGAATATCCTTTAAATTGATCGATATTGTCTCCATTTCCTCTAATCTTTCGTCAATTAATGTCTCATCCATCGTATCTATCGGCTCCAGTATTACGAAATCTATTTCATCAGAACATTTCGCCAATTTCTCTTCATAAATTCTATACTGGCTTAACATTTCTTTTATAGGAACGATTACAGTATCAGCACATTTGATACATTCGGTTATTTTATTTGATATCACAGTTCTCATTTGTGTCAATTGATCATCGATAATCGGACTATCAATATTAATATCATTGGTCAGTATCCCAGTAATTCTGCTGACATTCTCATCGATTTTATCCAGTATTAAATTGACATCATCAATTTTCTCATGAGGATATTTGATTGTTTTCTCCAAATCAGAAAATATTCCATTGGATATCAATTTTACTTCTCCAGACAAGGCAACCAATTTACTTTTCATACTATCAAGTATGATCTGGTTTTCTCTTTCAATCTCCAATCTCGAAATCAATGCATCGAGATCTGTATTAATATCTGAATGCAATAAAGCTGCTTTATCTAAAAAGTTTTTAATTTCTACAAATTTCGGATAGGTTTTATCCATTATCAATCTCAATGACTTAGATAAGTTGACGAATTTTTCTTTTCTTCGAATCAATAAACTGATGAAATCATTCTTTGATTTTTCCGATTCCATATTTTCGTCTTGTTTCAGCTTCTTATATTGATTTATAATCTCTTCGATTTTCCCATTGCCTTCCACTTCAACTGTTTCGACTATCTTTGTGTACCTTTGACCAAAATCGTCTTTGACACATTTAAAGTTCAGCAGATCAACTTCATATTTCTCTCCATGTTGTGGATTGATACTTCTTATTGTTGATATTTTATCATTCAACTCATCCCATGTATTGTTTGATTCATCAACGATTCGTTTCATTTCATCCAAACCCAAATATTCTTCGTTTCGATTGATTTTATCCAGAAAATCATTCATTTTCTTTGTATTATCCTCTTTAATTGAGTCAAAAGATCCTATCAGGTCGTTTAGCTTTTCTTGCTCTTCTTTTATTTTTGAACGCTGATCTGAAATTTCCGATATCAATTTGTGAAGCCGATCTTCATTGTAAAGACATTGCTCATAAGAAATATGAATTTCACTGACATTAAGCGATTGTTTCAATCGATCGAGATTATCATGAATATCAATCAAATTTGTCATGATTTTTTGAATTTCATCTGATCTTTTCTCGATCATTATCTCTTTCATTTCACTGACAGGTTCCCCACCTACCACAACGTCTACGTCATTTGAGCATTTCAGTAATTTTTCTTCATTGATTAAATACTGACTGATCGTTTCATTGATCGGATAAGTCACAGCTTCCACATATTCTACACATTCCGATATTTTATTTGATATAGAGGTTTTCATCAATGATATTTGTTCATTAAGGACGGCACTCGTAAAATTGAGTTCAGTGGATCGAATCTCATTCAATCGTTGTTTGTTCGAATCGATAGAATTCATTATTTCATTGACATCGGTTAAGGAATGGTTTTGTAATGATAATACAGTTTTTAAATTGTCAACATGATCGCTCATATTTTGTGAAATAGAGTCCACCTCTTTCGATATATCGACCAATTTGTTGTGTTGCTCTAAAGCAGCATCTAATAAATTCAAATCTCCTTTCAAATTTATTCTCTGATTTTCCAAGGATTTATCCAACTGTCCATCATCCTTTGTAAACTGTTCCACAACTTCAATCTTTAAGTCAGCAATTTCCTTCAATTTTTTATTGATCTCCAACATTTCATTCTCAATCAAGCTCGGTACTCCTTGGTTTAATGCCAAGATCTCAATTTTCGAAATAGGTTCCAATTCAAAATGTTCTACTTTTTCTACAATGCTCATATGCTTTTCACATGTCTGGATATTGCTCAAAACTTGCTCTTGTAACTCTGATATCCGTCGATCAATTTCAGCGAAATCAACAGGATCTCCATTATCTTTGCAAACCTTGATCCTATTTATTATATCTTCCAAATCCATTGCTGCTTTATTGATGTGTTCGTGGTTATTTCGAATAACCTCTTTATTACTATTATCGCAATTTACCGAATCCAATTTATTCTTCAACACATCAAGATCATCTAGGAAATTGTTTTCCAATGTTTTGAAGTATTCCATCTTTTCTTTTTGCTCTAATATATTCTGTAATTGTTCATCAATATCATTCATGCAAGTGTCTTGCTTATTTTTCAGTTCTTCAAGTCTTTCCGGTATTGTTGGGCATAAAAGCATTTGAGCTTCGGAAAATTTCTTGTTTAAATCATCAAGCAAGTCGTCCAATATCAACAATTGAGATTTTGACAAATCGACTTTGGTTTTTTGATCCAGCAAAATGTCCTCATCTTGACCTAACCCATTTGTCAATTCATCCAACGATTTCTCGAATACGTCCAATTTTCCAATGAAAACCAAACAATCATTCATGGCATTGATTTTGTCACCACATTGATCTGATATTTCTGCACAATTTTTCAGTGTTTTTTCAATCTGTTTCGATATTCGATCATGAAATCTTGAATTCTTAAATTCTTCGAGAAGTAATTGGGAATTTTTCGTTTCGCTTGAAATATTGTCCAACCGATCACGACAGTGTTGCAATCGACAAATGAATTCTTCCGGATTAAGTTGATTATCTGTGTTGATTGTATCCTCGAATATTTGGAGGCAGATATTGTTTATCAATTGATTATTGTATTCGTTTTCTTGGTTCATTTTGTTACTTAGCAACGAATCTAGGTTATGATTTGCTTTTAATATAATGTTTTCTGCATCAACAATGAGTGGATGAGTATGAAACATGGGTAATTCAGTTTTAATGATATCGGGAATTACAACTGTCTCTTTTGATGTTTTCAATTTATCTATTAAACCATCGAGAATTACTTTGAACGTCACCAAATTCCCTTTATTGTTTGAATGATCGTTCTCAATATCGTTCTCTATTCTCTGTAAATTTCTTACTTGGTTCAATAAGTCACGTGTTAATTTCTCATAATTTTCTTCTAATATTCCAATTTCGGGCAACAATTGGTTTAGTTTATTCAATGATAGCTCCGTAAGGACGGTTGGTGATTGAATATTTGTCGTTAAATGTTTGCAGTTCTCCACTGAATCGCAAAAGAAGAAAGCTTCGTTTGCAATGTCTATGCTTAATTCTTTCCACTGTTTCAATTCTTCAATGGTGCCGATTGTTGAGAGGTTTTCACAACACCGTTTCAATTGATCTTTTATTTTTTCATAATCATCGACAAGTTGATTGGCAATATCAGATCTGATATCGATAAGATCAAACCGATTCAAATAACAATTCACTAAGGCTATCCTTTCCGAATCATTATCCAATTGTTCTACATTTTCTTCAAGAGCATTACTGCAAATTTGCTGATCATTTATTAAAATTTGTTTTGCTTTATCCAGAGGAATTGAATAATTGGCATCATTGATGATAGATAGATTGTGATCTATATTTGATAAGCAATCGGTTAGTAAGTGGTTTATAATCTCGCTGTTTGGTTTCTTCTCAAACTGTTCCAAGCAATTCTTGTCAACGAAATCCATGGAATATTCCGATAAATCCTCCAAAGGGTTAGTCAATTCGCTACTGTTTTCAACTGGTACAATAGCAGTTTCTGATTCCATTTCATCAGAGCTTCTATTTGATGATTTCGAATTCATTAATTGATTGTTCCCATTTAATATTTCCACAGATTCTGATTCGACTTGTTCACAAAGCAGTTGAAGATTTTCTATGGTCGGTAACATCATCTTGGCCACATCTGGATCTCTTAATTCGATTTCATTAAATTTACCCATTGTCACTTCAATGACGTGTTTATAAAGTCGATGAATCTGTTCCACAATTCTCTCTTGTTGTTTGAGTTGATTTAATAAATTGTTTTCCATGTCGCCATTGATTTCATCAAATATTACCAACTGGGATTTTAGATTTTTTATTGTTTCTGATTTTCTCTCAGCATTCTCTTTTGCTTTGATGGCTTCCGAAATATTCGATGCTAAAAAATATAAATGAAAATCATTTTCATGATAAATTGAACTCAATCATTGGCTGGTCGATGTCAAAGCATAATTATGTTACTCAATCGCCGATTTTGTTGAGAAAATTATAGCTTTTATTTTCTTTCAAAAATTGTGTGTTGTTATGGAACAAAAATTAGTGGGATAGAGCAGAGCTTCGTCCAAAAGAATTGTTGAGGTTATCAAGTTTGTTGAGATTACAAATAATAATTTTAAATAATGAATGACTATGATAGGGCAACAAGTTAAGAGAAAAGCGAATGAAAGTTAAAGTAATTCAAGAAAAATAATAAAATATTAAATCGATAATTAAAATGACCAAAAATTAGCTAAAATAAAGAAAAAAGCTTATATTTATTGGATTAACGATAAATTCATTTGGAGGTTAATCTTTATACAAGTGTTTTCTCTAAGTGGGTAACCAGAATTAGATAGCAGTGTCAGATAATATAATGAAGATGATCCCAGAAACCGAGTAGTATCAATCATAACATGTCAAAAAATAATTATAAATGTGATTTTAATTAATTTTTCATTGATATTTTATGACCATAATTTCAAATCCAACATTGCTGATAAATAAAATATTAAAAATCACATTAAAAATTTTGTTAAAAATCAATAAAATATAAAAATCGCAAATAATCGATATCCAAAATAATTCTCAGAAAAACTCAAAATAAAATGCCAATTTAATTGACGGAATTTTCAATGTGTTCAAAAGAAAATTATATCGATAAATGGCGTTTAATAATGATTTTCCAAGCAAAATATTCGATGAGATATACGGAACCGTTTAGAAGGCTTTTTAATCTCGCAAAAATCGCATTAAATCATTGTTAAAAAGCATGTCAAAAAATCACCGACATTTTCAAATTTTATTCACAATTTTCAAATCAAACATCATCCATCTAACAAGCAAAGGCATACACAAGGTTGATGTTGGTAAATATTTTCTTGACTCTGAAATGTTTCAGCAGATGTACTTTAAAGATAAAATTATCTGTGAGGACAGTGAAATTCGGAATATTATAATATTCGATATAACGTTATTAAATGTTACTAAAAATCAATAAAATGCTAGAATTTCACATGTTATTTTAAATGATTCTTTCCATCTATCAAAATTATTTTTGTGTATTTATCCTCAATTGGTTCGTATAAATTAAATCCCATCTTAAATCTTGAATTAATAAAATCTTTCCCATCAATTCAGCCAATCAATGATTTAACCAATCACATTTGTTGAAGTGATATTAAACTTTCGAATAAATTGAATTCAAAATTCTTTTGATTTTCACCAATAAACGAAAATGATTGGCAGCAATTTATAATGAATGGTGATGAATAGATTTTCAATTCAAGTAATGTTAAGCTTGTTAATTGCTTATTTTTAAAATTTTTAAAGATTTAATTTTCTATAAATTTTGATTCTGGAATAATTATGTCTGTTATAAAATTGAATTAATTTGTTGAAATATTTGTATTTAAATATAATTTTGTGCCGCGGTTTCTCAGTTCGATTTTAATGAGTGGTTTTTCAAAATAGTAGCGGTTAACATGGCGACCATGCATTAGGTTTCGTTTCTGAGAAGACAATTCTCTGAAAAATAACGGAAAAGAAGGAGAAAGATTTTGAGACTAAATAGAGGATATAAAGAAGATTAAGACAAGATAGGTGGCTTACAGGGGATATATTTTTTCATTGTTTTGTCTACCTATCCAACAGAATTCTGTCAAATATTGGAAAAAAACCACTGTTTTCTTCAAGTGAATTTACAATATAGTTCACAAGCACATATGGATACTATGTTCGTCTCTTATAGCAACAAATACACTGAATGTTACTAGAAAATACGTGTCATTTGTATTTTATTATTAGAATGTTACAGATCCATTGTAATTTATATAAAATTAAAGGAACACCGTTTCAATCAATAAATTCAACAAACGATTAATAAAAGTAATATTTCAAATATTTGATGTGATATGGGAGTTCAAATAAAAACTTGCCAAATCTGATTTGATTCATACTATTAATACGACTTCTTACAGAGAACCTTTGTCTATTAGACAAAGATGAAGAATTATGAAACAGGTAATATTATGTGGCTCTTTCTGGAAAACTAAACGAGTTTATCATCGAAGATTAATTATAAAAGTGACGGAATCAAGTTTTAAATTATTTTATAAAATATTTTGTCAATCGTTCTCAAACTTTCGTATCACATGCATATATGAAGCCTTCTTCCATCGAAGTGCCCACCAACCAGATATAAGGGTAGGAATTTTCGATATACAATTTCTGTAAATACCAAAATTTTAAATTCAGAGTAACACCAGCAAGGTTAAGTGGTTATTATTAAACGGTTTAGAACGCTATAAACAACTCAAATTGCTACCTTGGGTTTCCAGTTGACAGTGATTTCGTGAAATCATATTTACAAGTTTATGTTGCATTTGCAAACAACATTCTTCAAGAATGGCTTCGTCGACAATTGAAGGAGATAGAATATCAATAGCAACGTGATCTGTTGATACAAAAATCATTCAATAAAGCTGTACAATGACAGTTTCAATTTTTGATGGAGTCTCTCATATCATTGTATTGAATTGATCACAATCCAATTTTGGCTGATATATACGAACACAAGAGTGCTTCATTCAATACGGTTTTATTGTCAATGTATACATATAAGAGATGTGACAAGTATCATTCAGAATATCTAGAATCATTTTGATGTAACTAGATTTTTGGTCATCTGTAAATGGTGATGAAAAATCCAGCTACTGCTAATATCGATCAATTTTTAATTTAATTCATGAAAATGACATCTTTTTCGATAGATTATTCAGACGATAAAAATTTTTATTATTAATAATAAAATTATAATATTTAATTCTTCACTCGAGAATAGAGAAACGAAGAGTAGAGAAATAAGGAGATGATGATAATAGCTTCTTTTCTTGGGTCTCAGAAAATATCAATAAAATAAGGACAAAATCAATACAAAATATGTGAATAAAACACTTAAATAAACCTTTTGCTTTTAAAGATTCAAGAGCCGGAGTGATCGATTCAAAATCGGAAATCGTTTTTTCCAAGCTTTCTTCGTCGTCGGAAAAGTGTGGATAATTTTGTAATTCCATTGCAGATTCTCTCATTGTGTCGATTTCAGGATAGAGAGTGGTTAATCTATTCAATACCAAATCGTATTGGTCTGATGATATATTGAGATCTTTCACATCTACATCGGAAGTCATGGTTTCGAAATTAGAAACCCAAATATTTAGTTGAGACAATCTATGACAATGTTTCCATGGAGTTGTGGAAAGGAATTAATTCTTACTTTTGCATTTTCTCTTCAAGTAATAACTGGATATTTCTCAAATCACTTCCTACTCGATTGATTCTTGTTTCGACATCTAAGCATTGCTGCTCTAACATTTCTGTTCCACTGATTATCATCTGATTTGGAGGGAATTGTAGAATGAGAGCCTTCATTTGTTGTAGATATTCCTTACTACCACTTGGAAAATCATTGCTTTCGAAGTAGTTCTAAAATTAAAATTAGAAGAAATGAAGCCATTCTGCTTAATTGTGTTACGCTATGTTCTTGAATTATTATCTTTATTTTATCTAAGGTGACATTTTTCGCCATCACCTCCTCACGATCCAGTTGCTTTTCCGTGTTTCGAATAAGTTGAACACATTCGCTTTCTAATAAACGATATTGTTGATATTTGATTGATTCTGTGAATTTTGTCGATTTATCCTTAAAAAATCAATAAAATCAATAATAATATAAAATATTCTATTTTCCCATTACGTGGCATTCTGTTTGTAAATTAATGGCTTCTTGTTTTAAATCATCGTCTTCACAAGATTGTATTTGCATTGATAATTCTTCAATATATGTATTTATTGATTCATTTTCCTTTATGTGATTTTCCAGAGATTGTATAGCTTGCGGTGGATCCATTGTTTTAGTAACGTCCAATATATGATCGCTCTCTTCAATCCACGAGTTGAGTTTCATTCTGAGTGGACTATACCAAGATGATTCTTTGATTTGTCTTGTTACATGTAGCGCGAAAAACAAAACATTCTAGATAAAATTTAATAAAATGTTGATCATTATTATAATAATAAATAAAAGAAATAAAATTATTCCATATTAAGGATATCAATGCATTTAAAAATAAAATATTGTGTATAATATCAGGTTTCTTTCAATATTAGCTGGGAGGTGAAATCATTGCAGCCTTAAGAAAATCCATAATACCGCGTTGTTAACAATTCCATATTTAAAATCGATAAAAAATAGAGCTGATTTTGAGTTGCTTATTATCACGAAATATTTGAAATATGATTTGTGAATACTTTTTGTGATTAAGTAGAACTACGAACCAATCAAAACGTCATACCACATCTTTTTAGCTCAAGACCCGTTACAATAAGGTAACCGAAAATTTGATGTACATTGGCATATAGGCATGTAAGCTCAAGCTCCAAGTATCATTTAATAAAAACCTGAACAAGTTCCCTATGAAATTTTATTCTACTTACTAGAGTCTCCTAGTAGTATGCTTATTATATTAGGCTGAGTCAAAAGTTATTCATGTTTTTTAGTTGTTTAAAGTTTTTGTTTTACCAAATCATTTAAA
>JBBMOY011580299.1:0-13905 GCA_037951405.1 Platydemus manokwari | reverse complement strand
AAGAGATTATATAATAATAATAAAATAATTAATCCATTGAATAAATCGATGGCAAAACGTGATGGCAAATTTTTATTAACAATTTTGTCCGCGAACTTTATTTACAACCTAATAATAATTCAAATTTAGTTCCATGACGTATTAAATTCCAGGCAAATTTTCCATTTATTGTTTTCGAGATTTTTCGATGGCCTTTTACTCGAATGAATACTTGGTTGAGTTGTGATAAAATTCATATGGAACAGATGAGTTATCCAAATTTTCAGACTCAATCACAGATCACTCAAGAAGACAATTTAGTCAATGAAAGAGAAAACAAATTTTTGAAATCTATTTTATTTCCATTCCCTTTATGAACAAATATAAATGTTTTCTTTTGACTTTGAAAATATTTTTATTCAAAAAAATAACTAAAATGATATCATATTTAACTATTAGAAAAAGAATTGGATCAATCGATTTTGTGTCTCCAAAAAACTCAGACTTCAGTCAAATATATTTTTTGTACTTTTAGAAATCTTTAATGCTTTGTTCCTCATTTCAGTTCTCATTGATTATTTTTAATGAATCAATAAATTCTAATGATAATTTGATTTCAAAAATTATAAAAACTATCGATCGATTAATAAATATTTTTTGGTTTTCGAAGCTGACATTGAAAATATCACATTTTTCGTTTTGGTTCTTTTATAATTAACTTTGAGAACACTGTTTGGACTTCGATCGAGTCAATGTTGTGAAAGATTATTTGTTTGTTTTTTTTCGTCCTAATCGATTATCGACCGACATCGATCTGTAATTAATGCTTGCTATTCCATTATCTAAATGACCATAGAACATTCATCCAATTAAAAATCCATTAGGTGTTTTCTATAAATTTCTATCCGCTGTTATCTATGAATTCAATTTAATTCCCAAAATAAAAGGCCAGAGGAGAAAATTTATATTCATTCGAAAGGAATTCCTAAAAGGATATTGTTAATGGAAATAATAATTCTTTATTTTTCAATGGAGCAACAGCAGGCAAATTGTTAGGAGCGGAATTCTAACATCGCAGGATTGTGAATGATTGGAAAGTTGGTCATATCGAGAAATAATACACATATGACAACCGCTTTATCAATTATATTGAAATCGATTAATTTTTAAAAATTCTGTTATTAGATTTTATTATTGAGTTAATCGATAAAGCGGTATTTCAGCACTATGAATTGCTTTATCATTGTTTATCCGTGTGTAATTATTTGTTGCTGTATTTCAGAGATGTATAATCCGTATTTGTTGACGCAATGCAGAATTATACAAAATTAAAGAAAGTGCATTTTCTTACCATTAGTTTATTTCTATTGGATAATATTATTTTATATGAAATATTAGGAGTTTAAAATAAAATTCTTAATTTTTTGAGTGTATTGGAAAAATCTATATAGTTTATTTAATTATATTCTTTAAAAATATTTTGAATTTTTTATTTAAGTACTTAAGAAGAATTTTAGTTGTTTGAAATCAAATAATAAATAAAGTAGAGCTTCAAATCACCTAAAAACGATTATTTTAAAAAGTTATTCAAGTAGGTTGGATTGTAATTTTTTGAAAATTAACACGAAAGCCATTTTTAGCATTAGAAGTAAATTGAGATATATTGTCAATTTTTACAATTATTTTATAAAAATAACCAATGATATTAGTAAACATGTCTGTCATTAACTAACTCGATTTACAATTATAAAAATTTAAATATAAAAACTAAAATAATCATATAGAAGTGTTGTGATTAGAATGGGAACTTGGCTTTAAAACTATGTTTTGTCACTATTAGGCATCTAAAAAATGAGATATTAACTGAATTATACGAATAAATCAAATATCGCAATTATATGTAAAATAAAGTTGTAAAATTATCTCAAGCGCGAAAATTCATTATAACGAAAGTAGGTCAAAGGACCTTTTTTTTAATTTAAGCCGAAACATTTTTATTAAACTCAAAATTTAATCCGGTAATTCCTATTTATATTTCATAATTTATCTCCAGTTTTCAACAAATAATTTTGATTTCTTTTATTAATTATCTTGTATTGATTGAGTTAGTTATCTTGTATTGATTGAGTTAGTTATCTTGTATTGATTGAATTAATTATCTCAATATATTCACTTATTGAATTGGACCCAGACGATAATGAATTATTCAATTCATTTAAATTAATTTTAATATAATATCAATAAGTTCTGAAATGAATCGATAATGGATAACAGTATCTCTAATTCATAAACTGAAGTTATTATTTAATATTGAATATGAATAATAATAACAAAAATAATAATATAAGATATAATAATTATTATCATAATTATTGAATAATAATTTATAAAGCCACAGTTACCTAAAGAATTAAATAATAATTTCAAACGATGGGTGTATTCTGTCTCATTCAATTTCGATTAGTTATGAACATATACGGTGAATTGTGATTAAAAACATTGAATTGATAAAAAAAATGGCTGGACAATTGCGAGACATTTGAGCGTGTAGCAGTATCAAATATATCCCAAAAGATGTCCATTGTCTGACGATCAAAATGCATTTCATTTTTGATATCATTTGCTCTCGTCATTTTTAATCGTTGGAGAATTTATTTTCGTTATTTCCAATAATTCATCAAAATCATTGAATTACTTTACTGGTTTTTGATATCGATTATAGACGAGATAATTTTATAATCTCTTACAATTTCTGACGTTTCAATTGGTGTTTAATATTTTTGTTTTTACCTCAAACTAATACTGTGAAGAAAAGTTCTATTTTTTATAATTCAGAAAACTAATCCGGATTGAAATTGAAAAAAATTCTTTTGATTCTCATTTCAATTCCACGAAAGCTTCAAATTCCGCAAGTCACAATTTCTGGTGATTTACGAATATCTCTATATGATCCTACAGCGTAATAACATCGCTAGCTCACATATATAGATACTGAGCGATAGTCAATGTGAAAGAAAATTTCTTCCGTTCCGATGAATTTTTATCATATATCTTTAACCGATTAGTACTAAAGACTTCGAAACCAAACGAAGTTATTTAATATTCTTATCGATATTTATTGATTATCGCAATCGGGAAATAACCCAGTATGGGGCTTCAATTTCAGACAGAAAGTGAGTCGAAATAAGAAAGAAACCTCTATAAGGATTCTACTGAATTTCATGTTCATATCTATAAAATAATGAACTGAAAATTAAAATAGATTTGGTTTAATTCAGACACGTAACTTTGAAAATTAGTAAGGAATAAGAAAATCATCCATACAAAAAAATCAAAGATATAAGAATGAATATAAAGATGATATTAGAAAGAAAATATCTCATAAAATATTTCATTTGTTATCTCGTAGCTTATCAATGGATAAATTATGTTACCTAAAATAAATTAGGACCAAATAATGAATATATGGCTTAAACGTAATGTTTCAAAGGCGATTCTAATCGTAATTTTGATTATAAAATAATATTTTCTTTTCGTTGTTGGGGAATATAAACTCTGTGCACTTTAGGTAGCAGTAATTTAAATTGGTTAGACACTGGTTCGGTTATATATGATTATATATATACATGGCGTCGAGAATTGAGAAATCTCTTGTAAAATTGCTACCTTTGGCACCTTTTAAACCCTGTTTTAATATTCTACATAAATACTTAATTATTTTTAATTTAGGGAAATACATTATTGTATATGATACAAATGCGAGGATTGGCCAATCCCAGCTTTCATGAATCAATAACTACAATTGGAATATTGAAAATCTGTATATCGAATAGAAATTGAGAACACCCCAAATTTTTAGAAACAAACTCGATTTATTGTCAGTTGAAATCAAATAATAACAAGAGTGTTTTTGTTTTCGGTTAGTGCTGTACAATATTGATCAATAAAAATTTTATTCACTATTCATGGTTCGACATTTCAGCAAGAGAATGATTAATATGTAAGGTTCATGTAGTGGTTTGGTAAGAAGATCAGTGGCCATTGGCTAATAAATCACGCTTGTTTGTGGCATTTCCACAAATACTAATAAAGTAGCACAATTTTAAATTTACATTTATTCTGGAAACAAAAAAATCTTATCAATCAAACAATAAGGGTTGCCAACAGATGTTTAGATCCTTCAATAGATTCTTCAAAAGGGGGCACTAGAAATTTCATTTTCGACACTGACCTATATTAAGACAAAATATCGGTAGAATTTTAAAGATCTGGAATTAGTACTGAGATCAGCTATCACCGAAATAGAGCCAAGATTTTATGCGAGGATATGCGAAATCGTCGATATTATTAAATGTATTTTAAGTTTTTGGTATTAAAAAAAAATATTAAAAAAATTTACTTTTGTTTTTTTATTTTAGTCCCCAGGGGTCGCGAAAAAATTTGGACTCGTAATAAAGTGGATTGAAATACAAAAAGTGTGAAGACCATTGGTATAGAATACGTTTGGAGAGAAAATATATAAATGATAATGAAAATTAAAATACGGAGAGAACTTAAGCTTACCAGAAAACTGGAATGTTATTTCAAATGGCAATTGAAGTTGTCTGGATTTAACTATCGATTAAATTTCGACTTGTGTCAGTTGTATGTATCAAAAAATTAAATGATTTTCACTTGATGCGACTGTGTGAATATGTGCATTTTGTAGGGTCTGTTTTTGTATGGGTAAGTCTTAAGAGTTGATAAAGAAGTTAATTTATGGGCTCCAACGAAATTAGCGATTCCAAAGCTTCATCCACATGTTTATGTGAAATTAATGTAAGCATCAAATGGTTTGAAATACTCCTCATTATCAGATATGACGTCGATACGTTTTGAACCCATGAATACGTTTTGTGATTAAATTAAATTAACTTCTTTTATTATTGGTATTATCTGGTGTTTCTTGAAATAAGATTATCGAAAAAGTTTTAACAGGCTTGATAAGTTTTGTTGGTAAGATTTTGAAAAGTTTTAGATCAATCGATATAAACTTTGATGTTGATGAGATAATCTGTACTTGATTTGGTCGGAATATCTGATTTACAATATCGAGAACAGAATTTACTGTATTATGAAAATTGGTAGAATTTTGTTGACTTTGTCTTGAACTGCTAATTTATAATATGTAAAAGTATACGGACGCGTAAAAAGATCGCTTAATTGAATTGTAGATAACGCAAAAATCATAAATGAATAAATGATGATAAAATTAAGAACCATCTATTATATGTAAATATAAAATTTTTATCCCTTAACACCATTTGATAAGATTCATTGAAATATCGCGGAGACCATTAAAATATTAGAATAAATTACGATTCTTTAAGTTGAGAGAAATCATCGAAAGTTTGATTACAAAAAGTTCATTGTACTGTCTTTGTCCTATTAAATTTAAAAGCGATATCAACAAAACATGCAATGAATTAATTTTACGTAATAATTTTCTTTAGAATCTAGTTTTTGTAGAAAAATAAATCTGCGAAAGAGAAAAATCAAAGTGTGCAAAAAATCGCTTAAATGAATTCTCTGAAATAATCTGTTTGAGAAAATTTATCACCACAAAAATATTAAATATCAAATAATTATTCTGGAATTTTTCCTTGAAATCGTAACTTGGACGACCCATAAATGGCCTCTCGAAAATTAAACTAAAATCTCAAAATGTGGATATATTTTTGATTCTGTTGATTCAACGTCACAAAGAAAATGTAAACGAGAATCTTGATTATATTGAATGAAGTGAAGAATTTATTTAGTTATTCAAAAATGCCCGTTTTCAGTTTTTCTTCGTTTTTTAATAAATTCATAATAAATAGATAAACTGAGACAATTTACGTTTTTAGTCAAGGAATCTTGGGTTTTTCATTTTAAAACCCAACTCTGATGACGCACATAAGAACTTGAGAATATTTTCAAGTCAGATTATCCTCTACAATGAATTTCAATGTTTATCAGAATTACTAGATTTGCATATATTGAAAACATCCAAATATACTTGACGGAATAGATGAATTCAGATAAAATATGAACTTTTAAAATTATTTTGACTGGAAACCTCGTAATTTATCTATGTCAGTACAAAAACATCTCAGTTGAAAACAAATCCACTTTGAATCTGAGACTTGAATTTGTCATTGTGAAGAAAATTTAAAGGGCTAAAGTTAAAAAATAGGGTCCTAAAATAAAATTTTAAAATTGTGGAGTGTATTGCAAAAATCTATATATATTTTTTAATTAAATTATTTAATAACATTTTCAATTTTTTATTTAAGTGCTTGAGTAAAATTTTAGTTGTTTAGAATCAAATAATACTTATACAGAATTTTTAAAATCTCCAAAAAGTTAATTATTTTAAAAACGAGTCAAAGTAGGTCAAAATGCAATTAATTGAAAATTAGAGAGGACCCCTTCTTTTAATATTTGAAGCAATAAGAATTATATCTAAGATTTTTAGAGTTATTTTATAAAAAAGTTACTTCGAAATTATTGAGAATTGCCAGGAACAAGGTACTTGTGTTTTCTCTCAAAATAAGTATATTAATATCTATTTAATAGATTGGATACATAGATCACAAACCTGTCGATGTTGTAATGAAATGAAGATTTGATCCAAATCAAATAAATCTTACAGATGAAGATGCCACAAATATTTAAGTTTCGGAATTCAAATGGAGACTTGGTACAACAATTCAGCCTTGTCCCTTTTCGACATTCTGAGTAAAGTATTTTGGGTGCAAGGAGCTCACGCAAAAAAGTTATTTACAAAATGATATCCATTAGTAAACTAACAATCAACAAATAATGACAATTTTTATTAAAATAAAACCAGTAATTTAAAATTATTTATTGAGATACAACAAAATTTGTAGATTCCTTGTCAATGAAGAAATATCTTGGCATATAATTATCATTAAAGGGTAAATATCGTATTAGGAATTGTAAGGGATGTTTTTAAAGTGCCAAATATAGTAACGAGCATCGAATACGTGGTTTTGATTGTTAGAGTTGATTTTTGGTTTTTAATCTAAAACTGAATTTTAAGTAAAAAATTTCAATAAAAAATTATTACAACTAAATTTTAATATCAAATAACTCACGAAAAGTCATTACTTTAAATTTAGGTCAAAGGACCCTTTTCCTAACTTAAGCCATTGAGTTTTATCAATTTAAATTTAAATAAATTACTTTAAATAATATAATATGAAGTAAGTTTTAAATAAATTAAATATTTTTATTTACAGATATATTAATGTTTATGTGCCAGATTAAGATTTCAATTAGTTTAAAAGTGTTTAATTTGTTTGGAATAATAAAAATTACAAAATCGTCTAAATGAATACTTCTAACGAATCATCAACTTAAAACGAGGTAGCTACCACTAACAGTAATGATAATAGACCATTATTTTCACAATGTATAGTGATAAAGAGTGATATAAAATCATCCTACTCAAACTAAATTTAGAGATTCTGTTTTAAGTATATCGATAAATATTCCGACAAATTAGTTGATTTGAAATTTATCGCGAAATAATTAAAATTTGATCTAAATCTGAATCTCTTGATTAATTTATTTTTAGTTATTATTCTGGTAAATGAAATCAGAATCCACTCTAATTACCAGTAAAGAAAATATTCTTTTTTGATTAACCATATGTTTTAGATTTATAAATTTCGAAAATAAATCGAGCTCAAATTTAGGCATAGAAATACAGTAGTAGGGTTCTGTTATATGTTATCGAATATAATGGTGATGGGTTTTAATATTGATATTTCTTTTAATTATATGTGATTACTTTTGTTTTTAAACAATTTTCGTCATGAAGATTAGTTTATTAACACGTTGACGGACACTTGTGTTTACAACCGTCAAAGTGAAGTTCACTATGTGGCATGACGGCACTAGTCGTCTAAAACGAAACGGTCTTTTTCGGACAATGAGGCTCTAGAGGCACAAAGGTGCATTTACCGGCGTACAAATAGAAGACTAGTGTGATTTTTTGGAAACAATTCTTTCGGTTGACTTTTGTTTTCAATCTATTACACGATTCGCAGCTTAAGTACGCACATATTGTGTTAAATTTCGAACTTCATTGTTCGTACTGTTCGTTAATGTGTTACTAATATGTATATTTAGGCATCTATAAGAATTAATTTATTTCGTTTATTATCAATAAAAATTTTAAAATTCTAATAATCGATTACAAAAAATTGAAGTCAACGTCAAATTTGTTGGAGATAATAAGAAAGTCAACGAATAATTGGTTAAATAAAATGTTATTATAACAATTTAGAGAATAAACGAGTTCACGAATAACGGTTTAAATAATTAAGAATCTAAATATTAAATCAAATGAGTAGATTACTTTTCAAATTTTTTTTAGATGAAGGATATTTTAAATCTCATTAAATTACTTTAAATATTTCCAGTTACATTTTTATGAGTGTCAGTAATAAGTCTTTCAGGTTTGTTTTTAATTTCTAGATGCATATCCAGAGTCATAACATAGCAAACACATTAGCAAATGCATAAATCAGACAGTATAACATATCACAAAGAATCACATTCTTATTATAAATAAAGCATGCAAGAATAATATTTCCTATCCGTATGATTAGAGAGATAATAATTATCATAAATCTATTTCGATCACAAAAACCACAGAATTCTCGACAGTCTAAATAAAAATCACGAAATCGTTAATTTTTTTACACGATTGCTTTTTCTCGCGAATGTTTCATTTAAACGTCCAGGCAATCATCTTTCACTTATGTGATTGTTTTTACAAAAAACGAAAACAGATCACATGCATTTTGATTCGTGCAGATTTTTCGAATGAAAAAATGCTCTTAAAAATGACTCATTCACGAACGATCGACCGAGGTTTTCTTCATTTTATATCCAACCGAATATGTGTGGTGTGCTTATTTATTTGTTGTACGCTTTTTCATTTCAAGATTTATAAAAATATGTGACAGCCAATCCCACAACAGGGCAATGAAATCCAACAATGCAGCCAGAAATATTTATAGGTTTAAAATTGAAATTGTAAGCATTCAGTTGCGAAACTAGATATCGTAAATGGATAACTTGTTATTTTTCATTAGAATTCATTTGAAAGTACGGACGGTTAAGTGTTGTAAAAAGCATTGGGGTGGAAATGTTTGAATTAGATGTATAATGAACTACTTGCAATTGGGATCGTGCAATGTATTTTTTTAATTGATGAATCTCAGTTTGAAACAACAATTTAATTGAATGTACTGAAAAATAATTTTATAGCGTTATATTTTCTGTCAAATAAAATGTCTTGGCATAAATATCGAAAAAATTCTAAAGCCAGACTAACTTATAGTTCATTGATTTACGTTGGTGAAATTACAAGGTTACTTATTTGCTTATTTATTTATCATGTGTCAGGTAAACATTTAATATTTTTGTTGACTTGTTTACTTACGGCACACACTTGGCCCGATATTTATCTTTTAATATGAATTACTTCAATCAAAAATGCACAAAATATATTGATTAGTACAATTTTTCACTGAAGTAATTATAGTTGTCAAAACCGATTTTTATGATCTAAATTTATTTTATTCTTGACTTCCATTCGATATGATTGTTTTTGGTTCTGTTTTGTTGAATACTATTTTTGAACTTTCCCTTAATAAAGAATTGCATATTCTTAAAGAAGATTTTGTCTAGTATAAAGAATAGTGGTTAGAATAAAGAGACAACTTTTGCACAACTCGTTTCCAATCAGACAAAGACTGTGTCTTCAAACGTTTCTCTGCGTGGTAATATCATTTAAACTTATTCTTCTAGTTTCTTTCCTTAGGTTCATAGGATATATAAGCTAAAGCTAGAAAGGTCATCGTCATTCATTCTATTACAAAATATCGGACCTACAAAATGTACACATTTTTAGGACATCGTGCTTACAAAGTATTCTTTCCACGAGAATATGTTTGACAGGTGGATTCACGACGAACTGGATGCTTGTACAAGTATAAGAATCCACAAAGATATTGCAAAACTAAGTTAAAAAGACTTTAACTTATTGAAAAAACCCGAAGAAAAATTATAATATTTTAGACTGACCACTAATAATTATATTTTTAACTTAATCCAATAATAGTTTATGAAAGTTGAAGCAAGATTTGTGATGTTTATATATTGTTGGGCACTTATGAACAATAAATAATTGACTCAAATACAAAGGTGTATTAATCAATGCACGAACTACAAAATCTTAACCCAAACTTGGCTTTCAACTATCAGTTGTCCATCTTTACATCGATTTTCATACTCGCAATCTTTGTGTATTTATTGTGTCATACTGTATCATATCTTGATTTGGTATTTGTTTTACTGTGTTCTCATTAGGTTTCTAAGTTTTTACATGAGTGGGATTGGTCAACCCCTGTATGTGTGTTTTGTGTAGCTACGTCCCTTTTTCCAATTGTAATTCACCATCTAACTTCACGGTGGTTGGCTGTTTTATATGCCTGTACGGCTGTGTAGGCATGCAAATTTTCCAAGTGCCAAAACAAGGGTTTCAAGGTGCAATTTCGGTTTTCATTTTGCAGAATTTCATCTCACTCAACAATATTCATATGAAAAATGTCGACTTGTTTCATATGCTGAAATTATAAAGGCTGAAATACGGTCTCCTCAATCTTTATTGCAAAATCTCCATGTCTTCTCTAATCTTTATCGCTAAATCGTAATTAACTTATTCTTCAAAATATTTCTGAATTTCATGGACCTCCTTCTTCGGAAATTTATAATGAGCACCGAATAACGCCAATTCATCACAAATGTAAAAATTATTTGTGTGACGCATTTGACCTTATTAGGGAACTTTTTGTTCAACATTATCAGAGAGACAGTTATCTTCCATGTGGTAGTGATTGTGGAAGAGTTTGATCGACGAAAATGTGTACAATCAATATCATCATTTCTATCCAGTTTGCATATATGTGTAATTTTGTTTTGATGATTTCATGGTGATGTTTCCATAACAATTGATCAACGAATATTGGTAAAGATTTCCTCATATTTGCATTTTGGTTAGTAGGATAAGTTAATGGAATTATAGATGAGAAATACGGTGACAAAAATCGATTATTAATCAATGTCAGTCATATAAAATACGGAAACATCGTTGAAAATAAATTTTTCAAATATTATATCGATATATAATCTAAAGAAGCTATTTTTATCCAGGAAATGTTTACAGCATATTTACAAAATATTTCTCCCACTATAAATACAGATATCATTAAATATGTAAATGAGTTTGAACGAGATCAACTGGAATAAAAAGACCAATTTCAATAAATTTGCTTTTGACAATTTACTACCATTTAAAATCTTGGCATCAAAAATTATTTCTGGTTTTTGGAAACTTTCATAGGGGATAGTATAGAAATGATAAATTTATTTAAATATTGATTGGCTATGAATTATTATATGAATGGCATTATTTTGATTGATTTATTTGACAAGCCTGCTCGAGTTGAATGATTTGTTTCAGTGAAATTTCGAATAAAATTGTTACCAAATGATTTCAAGCTATTTCTAATAATATGATATGATTTGGTTTAATTTTATAAAGCTTCTTTTGAGGATCCTTCTATTGAATTGTTCAGTAATATGTGGCAATGATATTTTTGTTTGTGATTCATCTCCGTAAAATCATTTTGTTCAATATTTGATTTGATCGATAAATATACTTGAAATCCAGGACAATTCTTTCAGAAAATATTTCAATCAATCTCACTTTTAAAGTAGTTTTGAACAAGAAATAGGAATCAATCTTTACAAGTTATCTGAAAAGCTTCGAAATATTATCAGAATAAAAATGAACTTAATGTATTGATGGCACCTCCGTGGTGTCTAACCGTAAGTGTTTATATCAATTAGTTTACTAGGAATCAAGTGATACATTGCTGATGAAAACCTTTATTTGAGATATCAATTTTCTAAATTTCTTGTTTAAAAGAAGTGTGTAATGAATGATAATCTCGATTAACTAAGATTGGTATGCTTCCAATTATTTTCCTTGCATAGTTTGTCAAAAATTACATCATTTCGGCAGATTATTTTGATATTATTGATGATATTCACAAATTCTCCTTCTTATCTAGCATCATATCTAGAGTACATTGCCAAAACTTTAGAATCTTCTATTTTAAAATATTTATTTCTAAATACTTTATATGTTTTTTAAAAGAATATTTTGATTTTTATGACAAACGAATTCATAAAATTGAAAGCTGTGTTTTTAAAATGTTTGTCTTCAACATTTTGTAAAGAGCGAAGTCCTCTTGCAAGGTCACCTCATAGTCAAAATAATGTGCTTACAGCCATCAAAAAATAGTTGATTGATAAAATGAATTATGATTCCAACATGTTATATGAAATTCCCTAATGGGCTCCATGAATGATCAATTAACAGCCTGTAAATCAAAGTGTTGCTGAGAGCTAACGCAATCAAATGATTTTAAATATTACACATCATTGTTGTGATGTGACTTCTCAAAGTAATAATAAGATTTTTAATATTTTCCTTATTTTGCAAATTATTTCATGAAGCATGGTGGTTTTTCGTGAATATTTATCACAGTTTCATGGCAATTAAAATATTACTGATGTTTGGTTATTGTCGAGGTTAAAAGATTGTTTTTAGTTTGTCGGGTTCTGCAGTAATTGTTTATATCATAGCATTTTCAACCAATATCGCTAATTTAAATATTTAGATAATCATACACTTATATTTAACATTAACACCTGCAGTGATTGTTGTATTGTACACAGTTACGTTTAAATACAAATAATATCTGATTCGAGAACAATCGACTTCTTCAAATACTTCTCTTTAATCAATAATAATATATTGATTATTTACCATCTGGCATGTCGTCTGATTGTGGTAATCTCTCGCATTATCATACAACACTTAAATTCCGTTGCTGCTTTGCAGTTATACTGTGTTGCTATTTTAAAATAATGAAATACAATCCAATAAGGGGTTTATTTTAAAAACTTGCCCACGCAGAAATTCTCCCCAAAAAATAAAAATTCAAATTATCTATTCAAAAATTAAAAAGCTCTGGAAAATCAAGCCGATTTAATCTCTATGCATTCAGACAATTAATCTTAGATAATCATTCAGGAAAAGAGAGAAGAATTTTTCAAAGAACGAATGTAAATTAAATAATTTTAAAGGCCAATCGTTGTGACTTGTGCAATGTATCATTTTTACTCCGATTCATTGTTTATGATTCATTTGATAATCGAGGCGAGAAAGTGGCTTATGGTTAAGTATAGCAATGCAAACGACAAATATGATTAAGTGAAAATAATAATTATATTTCCAGATCAAATAACGGTGACGGGATTTTAAAGAATTAACTAAACAATGAAAAGATGTAAGCTTAAATTATAAGGAAATTAAAGAAAAATATAATAAATAATGTCGAATTTTTAAAGTGAATCATGGCAAGTGCATGAAAGAAATGAAATGAATGACAGTTAAGTACTCCATGTTAATGGAATAAAAACACGAATAATTTTATACAAAAGACCCTTTAAACCTTTTACAGTTTAAAATATTCTACACAAAATGAACTAATTAGACTATGATTTAACTTTGTGGATTATTGGGAAGATTAAATTTATGATTGATCTAGATTTCATGTGAACCTTTGTCTCTGCTTCTCTCGTGAATTTGGTTTAGTTACAACATTTCTGCTTTGGCAAACAACTTTTTTTGTTATATGTGTTACACACTGATATATAGCAGGTGTACCGGTATGAAATGAGCGTTAAGATACAAATATGTTGGTAGGGAAGATTTGTTGTGAACAAGCCTTAATT
>JBBMOY011579188.1:0-13908 GCA_037951405.1 Platydemus manokwari | reverse complement strand
TCGGTAATCATCGATTTCGTTTCGATGTATTCTCTAATGACGTCATAATTGCCAATGCATTGGAATCAAGCGGTAAAGCAGGCTTAGTTCATATATCACAAGATACTTTTTTATTGGTTCGTCATGCTTATAAATTTGAAGAAGGTGATTTATTAGAAGTGAAGAAAGAAGAGCCACACGGAATTGGAGGAATGATGCAAAAAATCGTAGCCATTCAGACATACTTTGTGGTTCCTGAAATCGAAGAACCAAATAAAAAGAAAAAGCGTTCGAGTAAACACAGAAACACGAATGTTTCTAACAAAATTGGTATTTCAAACGATACAAAAAATCTTTTCCTGAATAAAGAACAAACTGATGATGCTTTCAAACAAAGAAATCAGAAAATAAAAGAAGATCTAAATTTGGTGCGATTACTTCAACAGGATCCAGAACGAGCTGTGGACTTCTTTAAAAATCCTCCCATTCACAGTATTACTCAAACATTTCATGATCAAGAAATTGAATATCAATATTTATATCATACAACTGACCAAGTTGAGGCATTAAGAGTTGAATCAATTAAAATGTCTCTATTTATCGATACAGTTGCAAGTTTGCTGTATACTACTGTGATTTTGTTAGCATCTTATATTATGATACCTGATAGCGTCAAATTCAAGCTCTACTCACCTTTAGTTTATTTTGGAGGTTATGTTTACGGGTTAATTGCAGCCTTTATATCACTGGTGTATAAAAGTCAGATTAAAAATATCGTATTAAGATCATTTTACTGCTTTTGGAGTCATCCAATTTCACGTCTTCTTTTAAGCATTTATATTTCTTCATTGCCAAGTCTCTTAGTTTTATCATTTTATGACGAGAAATTAATAAATGTTCACTATCATTATACATCAGCGTATTTGACATTAACAATATTTGCATTAATCGGTAATTGTATTTCTTCTGCCTCTCTTAGTTTGATCAAGCACGTTACAACGGCTTCATTTACTTTCATACCAATTTATCTTATGTTGAGACATCAAAGTAATGCTCACGTCGGTTTGAATATTTCATTCCAGAATTGTTCATCTGTTATCGAGTCGGAAATGGATATTGGAAAAATTCGAATGCAATATAGTTTTACATTTCAATTGTTTAATATATGCTTGGTAATCTATTATTTAACGAGAGAAAACGAAAAGAATACTCGAATCAACTTTTATGCTACTCGTGAAGCTGAAATTAGAAATGATGAAGCAACTCGGGCGAAAAAAATAGCTGAAAGCCTTCTTTACAATATTATACCAAAACAAGTGTTTTCTGAAATTGTAGGAAACAAGTGGAATAATCAAAACGAAATGACGTTTACATATGCCCATGCATTTTCTAACGCTGGAGTAGTTTTTGCTTGTATCGGTAACTTTTTCTCATCATATTATAGAGAAGATTACAAACGTGGAATGGTAGCATTGAGATTATTACATACAATTATATGCAAATTTGATAATTTACTGCATAAACCAATTTATTCTAAATTAGAAAAAATTAAAACCATTAATGATTGCTATATGATTGCTTCGGGCTTAAATATCGATAATAACGAAAATGATGATGACCATTTGGTAACGTTAATGATGTATGCTTTGGAAATGCATCATCAGTTGAGTATTTTTAACGAACAAAATATTGTGGGCACAAATACATTTTATATGAAAATCGGTTATAACTATGGTCCAGTGACAGCCGGTATCATTGGAACAACAAAACCATTGTATGATATATGGGGTGACACAGTAAATGTTGCTAGTAGAATGTATAGCACATCACCTTATGGTAGCACAATTCAAGTTCCAGATTATGTAATGAGAAAATTGAAAAGATATTTTGAATTTAAATATCGAGGTATTGTATATGTTAAGGGAAAAGGTGATATGGCAACGTATTTAGTGATTAGATCGTATGAGAAGATGTTCATTCTTTTGAGAACGATTTCAAATTCATCTTCAAGTAATGAAGTCTAAAATTATAAAAGTGCGCTTTTAATATTTTTGTACACTTTTATGTCAATGGAAATGAGATTAATTTTTAATCTTTAAAATACTTTTTTTAAATTTCGTTATAATTTTCTAATGATAGTGGTTTGCTTATAAAAATATAAAGAATATATTAAATTTCTTAATAAATATATCTTTTTTATTATCAGGTCGTGATTAAAGAAGCCTTGTTTGAGATTTTACTGTTTTGAATGTTAGTTATTGGGTTTAAAGAAGCTTTGTTTGAGACTTTACTGTTTTAAATGTTATTTATTGGTTTTAATTATTCTGGTAATCATGTTATTGATTTTATATTTTTATGTTTGAATATTTTTGAAAATAAATTTGTTAGTTTAGATTTCGTTAAGAAATTCGATTCTTAAATTGTTTTATTTAATAAATAATTAACATTTTCTGTGATCCTCTTTATTTTTTCAGCATTATTAATTTTATTGAATCAAAGAATTTGATATCTAGGTATTGGGTTGATCTTAATTCCCGAATTTAAAGTGTCATTCTTTAATCTTTTGAAAGTATTGGTTTGTACTGACACTTTTCACATTATAATTGTAGTCTTATTTCAATTACTACCATTTTGGTATGTTACAGTTTTCTCTTTCAAATTTATCTACTGTGAGGAAAATGCAAATTAACTAATAATAATTTTATTTAATAATTTTAAATAAAAATTTTAATAAAAATCTTTTAATTAAAATTTAAAATTATTTATTGAATTTTAAAATAAAAAAGTAGTATTTTAAAATTTTTATTGGATTATTTAAAAAAAGTAATTAATAAATGATTTAAATATTTTTATCTATACTTGATTAAGATTGATAATGGAATCTTCCTAGATAAGGAATTTTAATTTGTTTAAAAATTGTATTGTGTTGGCATTAAATAAATATTAAGAAAATCGTAATAATGACTTCTTTTGTTGAAACATCAATTTCTAGCCAAGTAGCTGCTATTAACAGATATTCTTGTTATTTCAAAAAGAACCTTAAATATCGACCCATATTGTAAGCGAGATTCATAAATGAAAATGTAAATGCGGTATGTATGAAGTGTGTATGTTGTTTCATTGCATGTTAATTAGTAATTGCGCAATTGTCAGTTGTTACAATCCAAGGTTGGTCTACCGAATTTTATTTAGCCAAGAAATCCATTTGAAATAGTTCATCTAGGAATTTAAATCACACGGAGAACAATAGTAAAGCTAAAATACAACCGTTTTATTTCCGAGATTTTTAATCAATATCGCAGAGATTGGAAATATAGTTTCAACATTTTGGACAGCTACTGGATCTTACTCAACATCATACTTCTTGCCTAATATGCCTGAGAAACGCTGAGAGGGGTGTAACACCTCCTGTATTTCTATGTTGCTCGGAGATGTTAATTTTTTTTCGGTCACTGTAGTGTACATCAGTGCCTGATGAGTTGGATAACCACCTTGTGCAATTAAGTCACGTCCGTGAATTTGGGAATTTCCTTTAATTTGTAGGCCTGACCCTTCCTTCATGTTAAGAAGCACCCCAGTCCGGTGATTATGCCAGATCCGAGCAGATTGTCTTATGTTTGAGGGCTATAATAATCTTCCGAAAATCTTGATTTTGACGTCCTATAGTCCGATGAACTTTAACACATTATGTGTTTTTTGATAGTGTGTACGGTTACAGTATTATTTGACTTATACCGTTTGACCATTTCACAAAGTGGGACATAGTGAGAAAGGTTTCTCTCATTAGCTTCAGTCATCAATTTTTCGTCATCTAGTGGGCATTTAATGTCTACAAGAAAGATACGTTTATTCATGCAATTCTAGATATATAGGTCGACTTTGAGTTTTGAGACAGTATCGCATCCTCAAAGACAGGGTACGGTTTCTTTTACATTAACCATTAGATCGGGTTATTGATAAACTGATGAACTAACCTCAGACATTCACCATGCCTTTGAACAATAAGGGTCATACAAGAAACACAAGATTGTAATACATGTATTATTCAAATGCAAATACCTGTCCCATCCAGTTCAACTCTAATACTATCCAGTGTTCCATTTTAAAATAGTTGATTGCTCTAACTATTCTTGTCCAGCAGGATTTCTTAGAATTAGTGCATCTATTAGGGGTATTGGTGCCATTTAACCATTTCAGTACTCCGTTCAACGTGTTGACATTTCCAGGAAATCTGGTTCTATAGGCTATGATTAGACCAGTTCTAATGATGTGCCTAAGTTCTAGATCAGAGACATTTAACAATTTAAAGGCTTGAATGATCTGTAGTGAATGATATTCATCTAACAGGTCCCAAAGGCCAGCACCTCCATGCAACCTATCCATATAGAGATACCATGTATCAGAATATTTAAGTAGATTAAGAATCTGACCGATTCTCTAAATCGCGAGGCCAAATTGCCTGTTACCACTGACTTTTTTGACCCACATGGATTTCTAAGAGATCTTATTGTAATTTCACTGATTCGGAATCTATAAATGAGAGTCGGAAATAGAATGCTTTTTATTGCATCTATCTTCTGATGACCGAGCAGGTCTTAGCCTACAACACGTTGCACATCTCGCAGGAACCTCTGGAGTGTCGAATATGGAGTTTAGTCATTCACAAATCCGACAAGTACCCACAGGTATTAATAAAACTCCCCAGGTGCGATTTTACGAATCGTTTCCACGTTTAAACTTAACAATCTTATGTTTTTTCCGCATATGGAAGAGACAAGTATGCGCATTTCTGTAGCTGAAATATGAAATTGCATTTAAAAGCCAAATTTGTAATCAAATCGAGCATGTGTTGTAAATAGTTTTCAGATTTAGCAAATATTGTAATGTTATCGGCGTAAGCTCGGACTGATATCCTTTTACCATGGATTTCAAAATGTGTTACATTATCTTAATCAATCTCAATCAGTATCGGGTTAATTACTAAGGCAAATATGAGCACAGAGAGTGGGCAACCTTGCTTCACTCCGACGTCCAGCGAAATCTCTCTATTAACAGTATCTAAGCACTCGTAATAAGTGGCCACATCAGCATAGACGTCCTTGATGCTTGCTATGAAATCATCTTCAATACAGGACCTTTCTATTATCTTTAGCGTAAGTTGGTGAGAAACGCTTTGGAAAACGCCTCTAATATCGAGAAAAGCAATGGCTACCA
Organism: Platydemus manokwari; assembly: GCA_037951405.1. NCBI lineage: Eukaryota > Metazoa > Platyhelminthes > Tricladida > Geoplanidae > Platydemus > Platydemus manokwari. Next base: position 8,715 of record JBBMOY011579188.1, on the reverse strand, counting down.
GATTCAGTGTGCGTCTGTGATCCTCAAGGATTTCAGTTAAGAGTGCATTGTGTTCAATACAACCATCAAATTCCATTCCCCCTTTTGACCAGGGCTCAATATGTTACTCTGTCCCACCCAGCCTATCATACGATCAGCCAAAATGCCTGTAAACACTTTGTAGTTTGAGTTTGAAAGAGCAATGGGTCTCCAACTATTGATCGATCTGTAATCAGTTTTATCAGGCTTTGGTATCAACGAGGTTCTAAACTACCTCCAGCCATCCGGAATTTTTTTGGCATTAATAATCTTGTTAAAAAGATCAGCGAACAAATCTCCTTTAGGGTCTAGTATTTTTAGATGTGAGTAGTTCTCATTATCAGGCCCTGGTGTGCAGTTATTGAGTCTTTTTAATTTAGCCAAGACGTGTGTTGTGATTATCGGATCGGGTTCTAGTGTGCTATCACTACTTTTACAAAGATTAATGATATCAACGGGAACTTTATTAAACGGTTCATTGTCATAGGTTGAGTGGATCTGCTTGTGATGCAACATTCCAGTTTGATAATTTTCACAACAGTCAATTTTGGTTTGGATTTGAATCGTGATTGAAGTTTAATATCTACAGGCAATTTGTAATCTTTCCTAATGCCAAGTTTGGGTTTAGTCTTTAAGCTAATCATTGCTAGTTTCACTGAAATATTTGACAGTATCATTTCATTAACATCAAGATTCTGTTAGAGACGATTTCGCTTCAGTTATCACAATTTCTTGATTATTAACAATTTTAAGGATTACCTGTTCCAACAGAATCATTTAATTAACATCAAGATTCTGTTAGAGACGATTTCGCTTCAGTTATCACAATCTCTTGATTATTAACAACTTTAAGGATTACCTGTTCGACGGAATTGAATTGCATCATCATAAAAAGCCGCGATCTGTTTTGTACTTATAGTCCACCAATTTATCAGAAATGTTTTTCGATAAAACTGATAAATCTTGGGTACTAAATGAGGTCCTTGGGTTTAAGACGTAGCACTATCCAGCTACGAAATCTATGATTAGGAGAACTATATGGTAGCCGGGAGGAATTATTAGGCAAAAAATAACATCAACCAGTTGTATTTTTGCTCCATCTAAACGCTCATAGAGGTAATTGCAATTGCCATCAATCACCATTATCCTTTTTATCGAGTTCAGCGAGGAGAATTGTATGATATCCTTGAATGATATTCCCCTATTAACGTGACTAATATTCTTTTTGACCCTGTATCGATTATAATTGCAATATCTATCGTACAGGGTAGGACTAAAAATGGGATTTTTGGACCCAATTTCACTTAGAACCAGAGACACACACTCCATAGTTCCGGTAACAAGAGTGACTAAATCGTTTGTGAGGGATGACCATTTTTTAAAATTGAATGTGAATTCGCTCACCACTTGTGAGAAAAACATCTCATAAATCTTTCTAGGAGGAATCGAGTTTTATCAATGACCTCACTATATGAACTCGGGTTGAGATTGTCTAGTTTGAGCAAGTCGGCTTAGGTTTATAGCTCCAAGATCTAAATCATATCCGGAACTGATGTGTTTGATTTCTGAGTAACTGAGTCAGAGCTGGTCAAGAACTGAGAGTTCATATATATGATTTCAGTTGAGAAACCATGATCTTTTCTCAGATTGTCCAGGAAATTGTTCATCTCAGTGTCGTCTGTTGCAGGCTTTAAAAAGCAAAACTCTTCAGGTTTCAGGTGTCTCTCCATTAGTTTGCCAAGTTCCTGAGTGTTCATGGCCATCAACTTTTTAATAAGTTCACTCATGGATTTCCTAATTATCAATTTAAAATCGACACACTCGGCTTGTTTGTCAATCAAACATTTAGGTATCCGGTTTTCTATTTTAAGATCCTTGAGGACTCTATTGAAGTACTCATTTTGATAAGTAGAGTTGGTGTTTTAATCACCTCCACTAAATTCGGTAAAATTTTCAAAGAAAAATTTATTCACGAATTCAGTAGCGTCGACCAGATTTCTCCTATATGAGACCCTGGTTGAAATCCACCCTCATAAACGTAATTCGATGTATAATTTCGACAGTCTCATGAAGACCCTTGGGCACTGTAGAGTTATACATCTGATCTTATTATTAACTTCATAATCACCTAGCAGTTTGGTGATGCGTTCGGATCTAGAGACATGGGCCTCTTTCTTAGAACCTTTATTTAGATTCCATTTATCAATCAGGATCGATTTAATGAAATTCAGCTCAATTTTATTAATTGGGCGAACTTTAGTTTCTAATCCATTGCCAGCATTAGGAACATTAGCAGGTGGAAATGTCTCTGCCGTTTCATAATGCCTCTCAGAACTGGGTGAATCAACCTTTTACGGTTTATTTTTACGACCTTTTTTACGGATCGGATCACCAGTATTAGTTTTATTTAAGGAACCAACTTTTTCGGTCACTCTTTACGTTTATTTTTATGATGTTTTGGAGCCGCAGAATGCCTTTTTTACATCTATTTCTTCCCGTTTCGAGTCCAATTTTTCGTCATTAGAACCAGTACCGTTTTGACCTGGAACTACTACCCTATTATCACTATCCGGAGGGATATAAAAAGGTTCGTTTGTATTATCTTTCATTAAAGATTTATTATCGATTATACACGAATCGGTAGCATTATCTTTATCATTTTGGCAATGCGGTTAATCAGATTTTTAAATTTAGTTGAATTTTCATCCTTTCTTTAAAAAGGTTTGCAAAATTTTAATTTTGCCCGAATATAAGTAACACTATTCTTTGAGTTAAGTGAATTAACTCTATTGTCGTAAGTATTTACAAATGGAGACTCGGTGATCAGATGATTAATCTTTTTCAATTATTTAACAATAAAGATAAATTCTTTATTATCTTGTCTGTTTGTATATTGGTTTTAATCCTATTTAGGATATAATTTAGTGTAATTATAAAAATTTTAGAATTCTCATTAAAACAAGTGGTTTCATTAGTATTAAACTTAGAGTTATCCAATTTAGAGCAACGATTAAACATAATATTAAATGACCTACAAATTATACTTAGAATATAATTGAAGTCATTACACAATTGAATCCTTGAACTTGGTACTACCAAGATTAACTTTAAATTCTGCTCTGAAATCATTAATGAAGTCCGCGATGAGCAAAGTTAACACTTTGATGTTATGTCTAAGAGTCATCTGATCAACAATGCTCTGACTAATTTGATGAAGTTTACTAATAAAACTTTTAAGCAGATAGTTAAAGACAATTAAATTATCATCGTTATAAAATGTGAAATTGCTTTTCTCCAAAATGGAATATATATTTAATATAAATGAAAGTAAAATGTAATAATAACTCTTACTTAAATTCACTTTTTTAAAATTTTACAACTACACTTCAAATTTCGAGGCTTCGTTACTTAGGAACATCATACAAACCCCCCCCCCCCCGAGATGATGTATATAACATCGTAATTGTGTTAAAAAATTATTCCATATAAAAAGACTTATTTTGCACACACAATAGATACAATAAAATTTTATTGGAAAAGATACAATAACAAATAGAGGTAAATTACGATAAGAAAACAAATTAAGATGGATTATATGTATCAAAAATAAAAGGATCAAAAGAAAAAGTTCATAATGATAAATTAAATTGGTACAGTTTTTCATTTTAGTCAAAACATGGTGACTATTAGGAAGTTGTATTGAATTTTTTGCAAACTTAATCAGAAAATGCTATTTAATAAATTGGTAGTGGTGTTAACAAATGTTATTTGGTGTAAATAAATTTTAGTACAATTAATAAATCATGATGCTTCTACCAAACAACGCCTGGTTTTGGAACCGACAACTTGGAATATTTTAGAAGAAGGATAAAACTGAATATCTTAAAGTATAATATTATACCTCTGCTTTATAAAATAGTTATAGCTCAAGGAATCTCATCCACAAACAGAATATTGAAAAAAAATTAGAAAAAATAGAATTGACAAAATTACAACATTATAGATATTGTTGAGTAACTATAAACAATAAATAAGACCTGACTCCAATACAAAGTGTATTAATCAATACACGAATTACAATATCTCAACACAAACTTGGCTTTCAACTAGCAATTATCCATCTTCACATCGATTTTTATACTCGCGATCTGTGTATTTGTTGTGCCATCTTGCGTCATATTTTGATTTGATATTTGTATTTCTGTGTTCTCATTGGGTTTTTAAGTTTTTACATGAGTGGGATTGGTATGTGTATGTTTTTATGTAGCTATGCCCCTTTTTCCAATTACAGTTCAACATCTAACCTCGCTATGACTGGCTGTTTGCTATGCCTGTATGGCTGTGCAGACATGCAAATGTTTGAAGTGCAATACAAGGGTTCCAAAGTGCAGTTTCGGTTCTCTTTTTCATTTTTCTACACCTAGCTAAATGTTGGTAGTCAAAATATTACAAATAAATATTCATTCGTGTCAATTATCGAGTTAATTAAAAACGTTTTGGGAATTACTTGAATGTTAAACAACATTCATTCATCGTTACTGTTTTCGGACCATAAAATGCCCATCTCCGAAATTCAATTTCCATTTCTTACCAAAATTCTCAAGACTATCTATCAATTGGGCTTCTGCTTTATCCACATCAATATTTCACCCAAGTACGTTTTTGGACCTGTAAAAAGTTTCAAATGAAAATCTTACTACTAATGATATAGATTAATGCCATATAAATATATTGAAAAGTCTACAGATCATCAAAATTATTATTATAATGCTATTAAAACAAGAGAATTTTCTATTTGATTTCAGTATAAAAAGCAAGATTTTGTTAAAAATTTATTTGAAATTTATACTTATTTAAATTCCATTTGTAATTGATGTTGATAAAATATATTGCATTCCAAGGACCAATCGTTGAGAATTTATCAGAGTTTTGGGAAATGATTTGGGAACAAGATATTAATTGTATAATCATGCTAACAAGGTGATTTATTATCGAAAATCGATTTTATTATATTCTTTTAAAACAATGGAAGGCGACGAATTTGAATGTTTACAGTATTAGCCAAATGATGTCAACAAATCACCTATCTATGGAGATAAAAATCAATTGGAAAATGAAGAAAATGAAGAAGAAAGGATCCATATGTTGAAAGGAATTTGATTGTCATAGACAAGGTAAACCTGTAAACAGATCTGATAAAATGTCTTTATAAATATATTCTGTTAATGAAAGAGAAAAGGATAATATTATTGTGGTATTTTGGTAGAATATAAACCTTTACTTTTATATGCAAGTACATATGCGTAGGTATTTTTATCCATAGACAATTGTGCTGCAAATTTGTGGGTAAGCTAGCACTTTTTAAAATTAACTTTCCAATATATTAGGTCTATGTTGTCGTTTATAATGATTTTGAATTTTGTCATAATTACATAATCTAAAATGTATATAAAAATTAGTATTAATAATAATAGTAATGAATAAATAATAATAACATTAATAATAATAATAATACATGGAATAATTAATAATATTGTACGGTTTTGGAAAATAAAGAATTTTTATTTGATTGACAGACACTTTCCACTTGAAAAATTATCTATTTCTCTTTGACGCATCCATGAACACACAAAGAATGTGACACTGTTAGAAACATTGTCTGAGTTGTATTTCTTTAAAAAGAACTTGAAAATTTCAACACGTATATTTAGTTTCTTATTATGAACTTATTGACCATTATTAGTAGCATATTTATTATGTCCGAATTTAAACAGTAGTAATTTTTAAAAATAGATAACATTTTAAATAAATTCGGTCAAAATTAATGAAGTCTAGCTTTCCCATCTTATTACTTTTAATGTGAATGGATGGAATGGATGAAGAAATAAACGCTTTGATACCATCTAGTTAATTCTTGAAATTCCATCCAGGAATTTTTTAAGAATGAATAAAAATCTGTCAACTAAAAAAATATCACGATTTCATCGAATGATTGTTTTCAAGATGGGATAAGCGTCATGATTATTGATCATTGAATCGAACGAGTTCGTCATCAGTAAATTTGAACTATCAAATTCAAGGAATAAGTCATTTGTTGATATATTTACCGATATTTCCATAATTCAATATTATTAAAACAGAATTTTTTGTTTTCCACCTATCAATAATTGATGCTAAATCAGTTTTTTGCCTGCGTCAACGTTTGAGGTTAATCATTAAAGTAATTAATTTATTAAAAATCGAGTAATGAGTTGAAATTTCTTGGACGTATTTTTGAATTTCTTTTTATCAGGTTATATTGTTTATAAGACAGATTAATTAAAATTAAGATTTTAAAATTTAAAACATCAATGGCGTTTCCGAAAGGTTTTAAACTAAAATGTTATTATTATTCCCAAATCATAAAAGTAATTATATATGAATTAAATAAAATTTATTTTCATCCACAGTCCAATCGTCGTATCACATACAATTCACAACTTATATGTCATATCTATCTTCTTCTTGTCCTTCTTTCTCTCCTTCTTTCTGAATTCTGTAACAGAATCCCATGATAGACATGTTCGGCTTCCATCCTGGCTTCTGAGTTTATTGTTGGATCCTTGTTGTCCCTTGTTGTATAAGGTGTTCTAGATTGTCCTTCGTTTCTGTTATTATTTCAGTGGCAATTGTTACTACTTGCTCTGTACTGATTCTGTCGTCTGTTTCACCAATTTCTTCTCAATGCAATATCTCCTGATCGTTAACGTCCTGCACAATTGCTTCATCTCTGCTGTCGTGTTCACTATCAATTATTATTTCTATTTCCTTAGAGCATCCTGGTTGTTCATCGTCTAATATTTCGTTTTTCTTTGATGGTAGTCTTGTAATATTGTCTTCTTCTTTAGGGGTTCTTGTGGTTTGGCTGATGCGTAATGGTTAACCCACTTTTCTTCAATCTTTTTCTGGAAAAATCTGACAGCTTTGGCATCCTCTAAGGTAGAAGGGATTCCTTTTTGAATGCCAGGTTGGCAATTTGTTTAGCTGGTGTTGTAATTTATAATATTGTCCACCTCCTTTGATTTGAATGTTGAGGTGTCTAAATACGAGGGCTGCAGCCAAATCTCTAATTCACATTAGTTGTTTGACATTCAATGCCTAGTATTTAAATTCCATCTGCAGATTGTGACCTACCATGATTTTCCCTTTCAGTAGTTCTTGTACTTCTTCAATAGCTTTGTATTCGTCCTGACAGTTCCATGTATGTTTTTTACAAATTCCATGGTATTTCTCTCTAAAATCGATAACCCGTTGCCTTGGAGTTATTTTGGCATCCATTAAAATCCTTCCTTCATAATTTATGGCTGCAACTGTGAATGGGGATCTGAAGTCTTCTGCATTCCGAGCTGTAAATTCTGCGTCAAGGAATATTAGTTTTTCTTTGATTTCGTTTTGACTCAGCTTCGTTCTTAAAAATGATTCTCTGTGTTTCATGACTTCTATTACTGGGTTGTATTTCATTTTTGGAATGCTTTGAAGTGGTTACCTTTCATTTGGATTGAATCTTTTAGCTGGTTTCCTCCTAAATTTCATGGCTATCCACGATGGTAAATGTGCTGCTCTTATTCGAGTATTCCTGTCTTCTTATTGGATTTCCCACGAGGTTTCTCGTTCCATTTCCAATATTCTTCCATCCTGTTCGATGAATGTATGTGAATTTCCAATTTTCCTTTTTTGAAATGTTTGCGAAATTCTGCAAGTTTTATTGGATTTCTCTTGGTAATTTCAGATAGGTGAATTTGCATTTTCAAATCTGTGATTCTTGTATCGTTCGGGATTTCTTCATTCTTCATCATACTAACCATTGTGAATGACTCCACTTGCGTGTTCAGCTGATGAAGAGCTCCAGAGCATTTGTCTGATTGGAGACTACGTTTGTGCATTTTGTGAATGTTTGGTTTAAATTTATTGATTGTATGAAATTGTGATAAAAAGAGAATTAATTTTTTTGGAATTTATTTTACAGTTGACATGCTTGTTTTTAAAGAATTTATGTGTTTGCTAATCACTAATCAACTACCAATATTCAGCTTGCAATTCAACCAATAGTAAATAAAATTGCTTAAGATCAATTTTCATAGTACAACAATAATCACGAAATAACAGTTGTTATCAGTCAAAATAAAATAATGTTACAATATATGAGGAGTCATAAATATATCAAATGAATTATATACACTGAATTGTTAATTGTATCTCAGTTATACCCAAGATTCTTGACCTCTCGCTCTTGCGGCATACTGCTTACGAGCCTGGTCAAACGAAGATTTGATAGTTAGTGCTGATATCACAATCATAGTCACTCCGTTAGCTTGCCCAAGATAACACTCCAAAGACTGATCTATACTACTACTATTATTAACTCGACATAAAATAACAAATTTCAAAAAATAACAAATTGCAGCCATTTCTAAAATTTTAAAAATCATAAAACAATTTTCCTGTTAAGTAACTATACTTAAAAATGCCGGAACAAAAATGCCAAATTTGCGACTTAACGTTTAAAACCATTCAGGCTCTAAAAGCCCATGAAAAATAAAAAATATCATATAGCGGAATTTAGCGCTTCTATTAATAATTAAAACCATAATAATAATAATAATAATAATAATAATAATAATAATAATAATAATAATAATAATAATAATAATAATAATA
>JBBMOY011578077.1:0-13913 GCA_037951405.1 Platydemus manokwari | reverse complement strand
GTGATGTAATAACATCTTGGGAGGTTTATTGGATTGTAGCAACTGACAATTGCGCAATCATTAATCAACATGCAATCGAACAACATACACACATCACACATACCGCAATCACATTTCTATTTACGAATCCCCCTTACAATACTGATGAATGTAATGAAGACTACATGTAAATATTAGCCGCTAAATAATTGTATAGCTTAAATTAATAGTTCGTTGATGATTATTAGTTAGTTTGTAATTAATTCATTATTAGTTGATAGTTTAATCTGCAATAATACTGATTAATATGGAAAATTGAAAGAAAGTCAATCGTTGGCAAACAAAATAATTTTATTCAAATCGAATATTATCATAATGAAAGGCATCATTTGAAATACACGATTTTTATAAAACTTTAACAGCGAATTAAACTTTGTGTAAATATGATTGGTAGTAATTAATAATACAACTTTATTTATATAATTTTATTTATCAAATTTGATAACAAATCATTATAATATCATTTGATAAAAATTTAATATCTCCTATTACAACAAACATAAGTTAGTTGGTTTTCCAGACCGAACTATGAATGAAATCAATGTTAAGATCTCCATTTATTTAAGAGACTATCCGAAATACACTCGAAGAAAACAATTTTTACATTAATTTAGTAGCTATTTTTATATTTATAATTAAGTTGTTTACAATAAATTACTTTATTTTATAATTGGTACATTAATTAAATAAAATGATAAAAAAACATTTTACTTCCCTTCTATATAACCATTAACTAATGGTTGATAATCAGAAACAGATACAAGAATATTGAAATTTAATTTTACAATTTATTGCCTATCAATCTGTGAAGAAGGATTATCAAGATTGACTTTTATTATAAATTGTTTTGCTTGGTTAAACTTGTATACATATCTCGATCGCTGTATTATAAAATATTATTTAAAACTGGAGTAAAGAAATTATTTTACAAATTCTGTCTCCTAGTTAAAATTAAGAATTATTTTTAATTTGTATATATCCGAATTCATATATATATTTAACAAAGGGCTTATTTGATAAATTTTGTTCCCTCAATGATTCAACGAGTTTGGCTGCATTCAATCTATTACTCAGCAGTCATTTATTATTAAATGTATCAAATTGTTTGGATGGTGAAGTCTTTGATTTTACCGAATTGTTTATCAATTATGCTAATTTCATCATTGGGCCGTGGTGTCCTACCACATCATTTCAAGATGTTATGCTTGTTGTCAGAGACTGGAACTTCTCTAAGGAATTTCAATACGGTGCTCAGGGTGGAGAATTTTATTTAAAACAAATAACAAAATTCAATAAAGGAATAAATGTAAGTTTACTTTTTAGTTTATATAAATATATATAATATGTTGAAGACATACTAATATGAATGAAAAATGAATTCTTATCCTGTGCTTAGAATCCGGTACTAGTTGTGTGCAAAACAAGTAAAATAATCTATGAGTTAGAATTCAATTCTGATTAAATTTTGAAATCGTGGACTACTAATCAGGTTTATCGGTAGTCTTCTGATTTGAATTGTCATTGAAAAATATCTCAACTTTTACACTTTTGAATAGGAATAACTAAAATCTGTGCTATTATAAATAATTAATTGTTTTTTAAGTAAAATTATATTTTACACTAAAAATAATTATTATATATTTTGCCATAAATACAGGTGTAGTGCATTTCAGTCAAATGTATTTCAACAGATTAGATGTTAATCAATTTGAATATCAAAATGTAAAAAGCTAAGCATAGGACGATTTGTGAACTCCAAAACGTGCTAATTTGAAAAAACGTAGTTACAACAGTAGCAACTGTTGACATGGTAACATTTTATAATCACTCTGAGAAATAATTATCATTTAATAATTAGATTTCATGATGTTTTCAATTAGTATGGTGAAGAATGATGTTATATATAATGTAATTCTGAGACAAGGAATATTCGTCATTACTTTTATTGGATAGGTTACAAAATCAGCCAAAACATTCACAAGAACCACGGAAATAACCCTTAATGGTTGAGACGCACAAATCCAATTTTCAGATTCCTTCTAATATTAATCCATACGTAGAGGTTAAAAATAAACTGGCGCATGCCAATAAATGGTAGCAAATTCAGGTACCGTCCAATGGTACCTGCCAGTCTTGTTTGGTTGGTAATCTATATTACAATCTTTTTGGTTGTTTTCTATTCTGTGTTTGACTTTCTGATGCTGATCCCGTGTTGTGTGGTAATTTGTTATTAAATTGTGACACAATTTTAACTGTATCTGTTTGTAAATCAAACTCGTGATATTATAGTTTAAATTATAATCTTCAGGTTTTATTGTTATTGGGTACCCAACTCTATATATAAATAGAAAATCTTATAACCAATTATTAAGTTTTCCAACATTGAGTATTATTTGATGGAATTATTTTCGATTTTTCCAGGGTTGAGTTAAAGTGAAATAATCAACAATACTATGTGGATACATTGGGTATAATGTTAATAGTAAGTATCTCGTCTATAAAACCACCAAATATTTAACTCATAATTGTTCAAAAAAGAGAAGATAGTTTGGCATAGCGGCTATCTATAGAATTTTGAAAAGTCTAGGTTTTTGAGGAGAATTTCTGCTGTACTAATTGGCAATTTTCTGATGAATAATAACTTTTAATAAGGTTGTATCAGCAGTAATAACAATCCAACAACAATTTTATGTTGTTAATTTACTTTATTTGTATGTTTTGTGCGTAGTATTGACTCTTTCCTTCGTTTTCATGACTACACTGGATGTGGAATTTATATAATTTTTTATGTATTTACTGTTTTATTTTCACAATTGGTGCTACTAAGTTCTTAATTATAAGTTCTAAATTTTCCACAAATTATTTCCAGAGCTCTAATTGAATTTCTACTTCAATGAAACTATTTCAGAATTTTTCAAAATTTCTGTCATGACATTATACGTCAAAATTTTTAATAAAATAATTGTGAATAATTATTAAAATGGTTCATGATAATGTTTGATTTTAAATTTTGATAATAAGCTATAATTAAAATATAATCGAATTGGACTAAAATTTTAAAAAGATATTTAGTATAAATATTATAATTTATCATTAATATCAGTATTATAATTAACAGAAAACAGCTTAAGACTAATTATGATCGATGAAAGAAACCATTTCAGATTATAAGTGAATGTTTAATGACTCAACGTTGAATTTACTTTTTAATTTCTATCAATTCATTTTTATATTAGTTTTTAATAAATATTTTTTTTTTAAATTGTTCAGAAATCGAATTTTTCTTTTCAGGTTGACAATATCAACTTTTTCCTATAAAGTCCAGCATAACTTTTAAAATAAATTCTTCGACTTTGTCTTTAAAATTGATTAAAATGGTTTATTTTGAAAATATTTAAAATCCCGGAAATATCCTTTTCAAAATCTACTTATTCATTTTAATATTATTATTACTTCGAAAAATCAATTTAACTACCGAAAATAAAGCAAATAATTTAGATATTTTTTTAATAAATTCTTTGAAATTTCAGATCGATTTCTGGTGAAATTTCAGTTCATATTTTTCAATGTGGAGTTTATCATTTAAGATTTATCTAAGACATTGTATTCTTTCATCACGGATATTCTTTAAACCAAATAGAAAATTTCCCACCTTTATAAAATATATAACTTTTACTAATTTTTCAATATGAAATCCAATATTTTTAAATCTAAATAAAGAATGAAAATGATATTTAAATATAAAATAATAGAAATAATTAAACTAATTACAAGAATTAAAATTTATAGAAATGTTATGATGACAAATTCGACTCTGCATGACAAAGAATTCGAAACCACTGTTTTTACAGAATGTTTAGGCAATGAAAAGTTGTACAGTTTCATCACTGCTTGTGTATCTTATCAAATGTTTTAAGTTTTTTCAAATTTTAGTTGAGGATGAAATCATTTTCAATTTTTTAAGCTATTGAGTTCATAAAAGAAGTCAAAAAATCTCAGCGAAAAATGCCACAAGTAAAAGTCAACCGCGATTCCTGTTCTAAGATAATTTTTAAAAAATTTGAAAATAACTTAGTTATCTTTAAGTTATTCATACAATATTTTGCAAAACACCACAAACTGACTATCTATCTATCCAATATGATGTTGATAAAATATGTGATTTTTAATAAAATTATTAGATCAAAGCCTAACCGCAATTATTATTATTTTGACTAATTCTTGATGAGACGAATAACATAATAAAAGCATGAATGGAAAATTCTCAGTAATATTAATAGCTGTCTGAAGGAAACATGAAATTTCTTAAAAAATAATATATATTTATTGTTAAGTATTAGATTTTTATTATTTATTATTATAGTTATTCTAAATATCCTTATAATTTTTTTGGCATTATTATTTTTAGTATCATTAATATAACTTTTATTATTAGCTTATTTTAAAAGTGACTTCCACACATACACACACACATATATATACAGTTGATTAGCTCATAAAAATAACCAAAAGTTCATGGAAACCATGGAAATAACCCTCAAAGGGTTGATACACTCAGATTCTTTAATTGCACGTGCTAATAACCAATTGGATTTCTAAATATCAATCCACATTTAGAATTCAATAATCATCTGGCTCATACCAACAAATGGCTTGTTCTCAGCGAAGCTCTAAGATATCTATTGAATTTCACGAGCAACTATCAGTGTTTTCGGTCGGTAACTTTCTTTCTGTGACTTTGTGTGATTTTTCCGATAACCAGTCTTCGTGATTGTCTTCTATTTTGTTATCAACTTTCGGGTGCTGATCTCAACTTGAGTAATTATCTATTGTTTGTTATTTATAATTTTAATCGCATTCGGGAAGATCTGACTTTGTAATTCATTGTGATTCAAATTTCAATTTTCAGTATTCAGTGTCAGTTAAAAATCTAATATATATTTATATAAACTTTTATTTATGTTAATTATTTTTCAGTTTTCAAAATCATCAAACACCGAAAATGTGTTCATTAGACAATATTACAAAAAGATATTTAGTAACCTTCATTGCTATTTACTTCCGCATCCGGGTTTTAAAGTAGGTTTATTTTGTTTTTTACAGATTAGAAATTCGAAACATTTTATCATCTATAATATTTTATATTAAAGGTTGATGTAAATAAAATTCGTTTGTTTTTCTAATAAAATTAGGTTATTGATATACATTATTGTTAGACCTATCTGAGCGATACACCGATATCCATCACCATGTTCTTATTATAAGTATGTACTGTCATATTAGACAAATATTACCGAAATTGAGAAATAAAAATCGATATTATCTATCAAAAATAAAGTATAAAAACTGATAGAACAGAAATAATAAATCATAATCGACAAAAACCAATATAGTTTAAAAAATATCGAAGAACTCCATGGATTCGAAGCATTATCAAAATATAACAAATGAGTACAAAGTCAGCATTATTACAAATTACATTTATCTCAAAATATTTAATAATGTTTTCCTATGACTCGTAAATTCAAATATTGGCAATTTGAATTTCATTATACTAATTATCTTTAAAACCGCTACTAAATCATTTTGATTAGGTTGAACGATACTATTGGACTGGGAGTTATTTCTGACATATGGAGTCTTACATTAATATGATAAAACCTCAGTTCACACATTCATAAACTTGTGTTTATTATTGCCTCTTCAATTAATGTTCTTTAACTGTCACAAATTAAGGAAATATCCATAATGTTAAATTTTGTTTAAAAAAATGTATATATTTCCATTTATTATTATTTTTAACTAATGATTTTAATTAAAACTGATATCAATTTAAAAAGTCGAAACATTTACGAGTGGTTTGATTAAACAATGAACAGTGTTTTGATGAAAATTGATATGTTCTTAAACGCTTATAAATCTAAAAATTATAACGCAATTAATAACAGCGAAGATATAGCAAGCATATTAAAAAATGATGCTTTAAACACATTCAATGAATTAATAATATTTATAATATTAGATTTATAATTGCAATATAATATTGTTGAGTGAGATAAATTCTTCAAACGAAAAACGGATTTGCATCTTGGAACATTTGTTTTAGAATTCCAAAAATTTCCATGCCTACCCAACCATTCAGGCATAGTAACCAAGCAATCACAGCGAAGTTAGATAGTAACCACAATTGGAAAAAGGGACATAGCCACACAGAAACACACACAGAGATTGACTAATCCCACTTATACGAAAACTAATAAGCTAAATAGGAACATGAAAAAGTAAAGATCAAATCAAAATGTGATACAAGCAGGACACAAAAATCACATACATATCTTGAAATATCGATGTAAAGAAAGCCAACTACCAGTTGGAAGCCAAATTTTGATTATGTTTTGGAATAGAACGAGCATTAGTTTGATTGGGTCTATGTATTTTTGCGAGTCGTACTGATAAGTACGCAGATTAGAAATGTAGTCTATAGCCTTCGATATTCGGAGTCAGAGATTATTTCTTGATAATCTGATTGTTATCAAATATCAACGAGCAATTTGAAGGAATTATATGAGCCATATTTTAATTGAATTTTTTAATTTATAATTACTTTTAATGTTTTATAAATATTTTTAATTTTTGAACGACTTATTTATGTACTTGTATGTAAGTTAATTATAGTTTTGATGGATGACTTTATGTTCCACAATACCACAAAATAAAACTCTACGAGGAATTTTTATTAAAAGATGATTTTTACTTTGTTTATTATAAGTAGTAGTCCTTTTACCGATAAACAATCTGAAAAAATCTTGAGTCTATCAATCACATAATTTGCTCATCAAAATACATATCAATTCACGCATTTGTTTTATATATTTTAATTTCGTTTTTTTAGTTCCATATCATTCACATATTCGTCACATTTTATTTATTTTACTGATTTCAGTCTGTCACAAACAACACTTTCATCCGCTATATTTAAAAAATTATGGTACATGATAAACTAGCTGTCTTTATAACTAATATTGAAGTAAAAAGAGCTCATATTTTATAACAATTTTCCAATTCCTTGAAATCTTAACTTATTAATGTTAAAAATTTTACGATTTTTGCTTCGAATGCTTTTTTTGATATTTTTTTGATAACCTTATAATTAGTTTTAAGTCTTTGTAAAAATTTCGTATAATCTGTGTTCGTATTTTTAGTTTGAAGATATTTTGGTATTACCTCTTCTGAACCAATATATTTCTCTATATTATTCATCAAATCTAGTGTATTGCTTTCTATGATTTTTCGTTCTTCATGAACTTTTGATTTTCTCTTTTGTCCAAGTTTAGAAATTCTGTTAAGTTTTAGACTAAGCCATAGTTAACATCGTTTTTTTTAATAATAATTTTTATTTCTATCACATTTTTATTAACTCGTATCTATTGGTCTTTGAGATTGCATCTCAACAATTGGTCAAAACACGAGACTAATTTTTGTCTCTATAATAAAAACAAAATTTAATAAATCCAATGAAAACGAAAATTAAATTTATTCAAATCATATTTAGTGATTTTCTTTCTAGGCTGCTACAAATCCAAATTTCGATGGTCGAATTCGGGATATAAATCCGATCTTTATTGAGCATATGAGACAATTGGTTACTTCGATTTTGTCACCAGAAAATTTGCAAATAAAAAAAGTTAATGATCACTTTTTGACTTGCAAAGAATATTTCCAGTATTTTCAATCAATAATACATATTATGAAAAATGAGCAAGCACCACAAATAAAAAACCTTACTATAGTAGGTTTTATAATTGCATAAGTGTTTAAAGCAGGGTTTTTAGGAAAACGGAAATATCAATCAGGCTGAATTCCTCGAACAGATGAAAGGATTTTATATTGCATCGATGGATAAGGTTACTTATAGCATCATATTAAAATTGTGCTGTAAATTGTTTTAAACACAAGTATATTTATAGTTGTGTTTTCGAATCACTATTCTATAGGATTATCTCTTGAAAAAGCAAAAACCAAACACTTATGAAAATAAATAGCAATTTCACTTGATTCCAAGTCATTTAAAGAGATTTTAAGTAATTCGGTATGAGATATCGCTGTTATGTTGGTGGTTGGTTTTTGCTACTATTTTAATTACAATTATTTTTCAATCAAACTTTTGGTGAACATCATTATCTACGACTTATTTCACTCTACTGAGTTCTTTTCGACCCTCACCTAGTAATATAACTAATTGATCTTCCTTCACCTCTCCGTTCAACATCTTATATCGAGATAAATGGCACGATGTAGATTATTATTATATCTATTACTGTTTCTTCTACTATCTCGACGGTTTCATTTATATTCTTATCATAATCGATGTATTTATCAGTGCACTTAAATATTCATAAAATTTATAAATGTAATTGAGGATATTAATGGTAAACTGCCACCTCTATATTTCACAAATAAAATGTTTATTGCAACCAGCAACAAATGATAAAATTTTACTACTTTAACACAATGACACAATTTTAATTCTACATCTAACACTCAAAAGCTGGAATTTCACTACTTATTTTAAATTTCATTTTTGTTGTACGTAGCACGAAAATAAAAACGAAAAATGATTTAGAGAAAATAATTTACAAAAATTTACACTTAACATCGAATATTGAAATAATTCTACTGATAAAATAACCAGTAGTAAGTTCGTTTTTTGCAAATCTCAATATAGCATTAAAACTTTTTTAAATAAACTAGCCAACAACACACAAAAACCATAAAAAAGAATACATAAAATCCATGTATAAATATTAAAAAGAATTTTATTTTTTGTCAAATTACATTATTTTGCGTTATAATGTTTTAAATAATATTTTATTATATTTCACAAATTAAATCATTTGGTAATTTCTTTATATTTATTGTTTAATTTTATATTGTTAAAGTTAATAATTATAAATATAGTATTTTTTTAATATTTACCAAAGTCTTCATTTCAATTTTTGTTATAATTTTTTTAAATTATAGTTTTTATCAACTGAAGTCCAGTACATTTTAAATGAAAGGCTAGACGAAGAACATAAAAGTATAATGAATATCATTCAAACGAAATTGGCAAATGCGAAATTATTAAATAGAACTGATACTTTAAAAACCATAAATTTGCTAATTGAAAAATCCACGAACGATTTTCTACAAAAGTATAAAACTAATAATGATTATAAAAACCTACATATGGTATTTGAAATTGTTATTTGATAAATGCTTTTAAAAATGATTATTTTTATTTATACAATTAGTATCTTCTTTGTTATTCGGGTGATAGAGATTTTGAAACCATATAACACATAATTTTAAAAAGATTCGTTATACAACTTAATCATTCTACATAGCAATTATTATTATAGGAAATTATATATCTGGCGCAGTGATTTTCAAACTTTTTGCTGGAGAGGAACCCCATAGAAACATTCCTCTGGCTCGAGAAACGACTGTCAAATAGTTTAATTGTTTTATGCAGAAAACAGCATTTATTTTTGAAAATGAAATAATAATATTTATGTTGGGAGTATTGTACATGTTTACTGATGAAATAAAACCAAAATTGTACATGATTGAATAGACTAAATTTATTCTTATCAAAAACTCAGTGGGAAATTTGAGCTTGGTGTTTCTTGCACAACTCTTTAAGATTCGGTCGTGTTTTTGACAGACACACACGAAGTTCATCTTACACAATTGTGCTCGTTACCTGTGTTTGATGGTTGTCAGAGCTGAAAATCCCAATTCACACAAATATGAGGTTGAAAATTGCACAAAACGTCGTAGGGCTATTTGAACAATTGCAGGATATTCCTTTTCAACCAGCAACCGAAATATATGAAAGCAAACCTAATTGTGGTAGGACAAAGTAAAGTGATCTTTCGTAGGCAGTGAGTTTAACTATGTTAAATTTAGTATATTTAAACAATAAATAATAATAAAAATAATAATGAAATAACAATAATAATAAAATAAATTTTCGAAATTTGATTTAACGTGTTGTATCTCCGTTCGTTGAAAACCATTGATCTAGTGAAATGTTGTGAATTATTTATCCCGATAGTTTTATTTAAGTAATTTAAGATTTTATGATATTTCTGGTGAAATAAAAAACAATAAGCTCCGAGTGTATTTATAAATACTGTATGAATAATCGACTTGAAATTAGAAAACAGCTTGAGATTTCTTCGAATTAAAATCTAAAGAAATACCGTTCATAACATTAGTATTACATGTATTACTTCTCAATTGAATGACAGTGACAGTCACAATGCAACAACATAAGTCAACTTATAATACAGAATATATTGATTTTAAAACTTCAAAAACCTATTGATCACTATTTTAGTAGCCAGATATAAACACTCCAGTATTTAATCTCTAGGAAATCAATCCAATTAATCCAACTCAATATCATCACCGAAAATGGAAATCATTACATAATATGTCGAGTATGTATAAATTAAAATGTTTAAAAAATAATGAAGAATTCTAAATAAATATTCTTTCAAACTATCGCAGAGAAAATAATTAATAATTTACTAAAATCAAAAAATAATGGAATGTTCCAGAACAATTTATTTAAATGAATGTATTTGATAATGTGCGATACATTATAAAATGAGACAATTATTGGGAACAACTGCCAGTTGGAAGCCGATTTTTATGTCTTTGTTTTATATTGATTTATGAAGTTTTGTTGAACTTTATTTGCGTACTTATTATTAAGATTTAGTGAGATATAAAATGTAACATTCGATTCTTTTGGATTACAATAAACACAATAATGGAATATAACTCAAAATAACAACTTTTGGATAAATTTTTTTGATGAAAACAATACTTTTAATATATTATAAACTATTGATTTATTTAGAGTATATTTACACCGTTTTCATTTTTAATTCTTTTACCAATTGTTTATTTTGCTTTTTATTTCTCCAAATTGATTAAAATAAAATCCATTACGTTTATTATTGAAACAATGTTTTATTTGGTTTTGGGTATTAATTTTTTATGGATATCGGTATGCTATCTGGAAATCAAATTTATCGGTGCAATTCTTGACTTAATGTCGGATATTTTAATAGTCTATGTATGTTTTTATTAGTTTTCATTTCAATATTTCTTATCATAAAATTTTACCTTTCAGGTTTACAAGCCGCTCATAGCAATAATGAAGACGAAACCAGCTAAAATACTTAATCCATTCTATAGTGATTTTTCTAAGAAAACAATTTAGAAAATGAATAATATTCCTTTTAATAAATGTTCCTTTCTTTGATGTGTTTCTCTTTTTAATGTGATAAGTTTATTCTTCGTTATTATAATGAAAAGACAACATATTTGATATTATTATCAAATCTCCTCAGTACTTTAATATTGACACTCGTATTCGCGATTAAAAGTATTAAAGATTTTTTGCTATTTGTAAATATTTCAATATTAGTGTTAGGTAGATCAAAAATCAATCAAAACTGTTATAGGAACCAAAGAAATAACCCGAAAAAGTGTCTACAAGCACAAATTCGACAAGCACATGTACCGTTAGCCAATCAGATTCTGTCTCATATTAATCCATATTTAGAAGCTAAGAATGTTTGTCAGCAAACTCAAATAGCATAAGAGATACGAAGAAAATTTCAAGCAAACCGATCTACGAATAAAATTAGCAAATGAAAAATGAAGACCCATTGACATAGTTAAGTTATAAGCACATTCCGTCATAATATTTATTTGAAAAACTTCAATCAACCGCCAATCAATTATTTAAACAAACATCACGTGTTTATTTATTTAATCACGTTACTGACATCAAGCAGACACACACGATAGGTCTATAAATGAGGTTGAATTCCATCATTAACTGCTAGTCTTTTTAGTTGGTAACTAGTGTATTATACTTATCTTTGTGTGATTTTCAGTAATCAGTCTTTTTGATTACTACCTATTTTGTTGTTCACTTTCTGGTGCTGATACAGGCTTGTGAGATTAACCATTGTGAGTTGTAAAGAGGTTTACTCGTAGTTGTTGAGATTGCGAGTGTGATACTTTGGATAATATAGTTTTCAGATCTAAATGTTGAATAATACTCTAACATGTATATATTTAATACTGTAAAGACATATGGCCGGAATTTTGAAATAAAATGAAAAATCTTTATTTATTCTTGAAAATCAAAATAAACCCCTCCAACTAAATGCATTTTTGTCAAAGCTTTTTCCAATTTGTTGTTACAATTGTTACAGTCGATTTCAGATTAGTCTTCATTATATTCTTTGATTTGGCTTTAATTTCATCACCAGAGCGGTTTCTTTGGGTTTATTGAATATCAAATACTCACACGGTACTAGATCAGGAAAATGCGGTGGTTGTGGAACGACATTGATGGAATTTTTGATGAATTCGTTGACATCAAATTTGACAGACAGTACTATCACCCTGAAAATCTGAAATCAAACGAATACGAAGTAGAACAATGGATTGAAAGAGGTTATCGAAATGAAATTTGTAATGTTTGATCTTTAATATTCGCTAAAAAATTAAAAGGCCATCGGTTTTTCCTCTTTTTCTGGACTGCAATAATTCCAGTTTGATATGCTAATATGACCTTTTAGTGCAGTGCATGGGTTGTCAATGCTTTCCACATTTAAATTATAATGACAGTAGTTAATCGACACTTCCTTTCTATTTCAATACTGAAAATAAGAGAAAGAAATATCCAATTTCGTATAATGAAAGAACCCATCAGTTAATAAAATTTGTTCTCGATACGATGAAACCAAGTTTAATGGCTAATAACAAAAATATTTCTGAATTCTTATATCATTTCAAACAGACTTGTATTTTATTAAGCAACACAAATTGAAATCATTTAGTCTTCAAAATAAAATGATCAAGTGGGTCACATCACCCCCTCCTTTAAAATAACAATGCAATGATAGCATTTTACCACGATTTCCTTGTGCCATTACGAGATTTAAGATAAGTTGTTTTACTAATTGCTCATCCCTATAGTTCAGATTTGAAGCTCACTAGTTTTTATTCAATAAAATATTTTTCTAGAATTTATTTTCCAATATATCGAATTATAAAATTATTTAACACAATAATTATCAGAGAAAATAATTAGAAATAATAAATTCGTTTTATACCATTAATTTGGATGAGATTTAAATTTTAATCACCTTGACAACGGTACTGGCCGAAATATTGATGAGTCACATGGATACACACAGATATCATTCGATAATTTAATTTGTTGGTAATGCCTCATTGTGTGAAGAATAAAAGAAATTCTTTTGTGGAAAAACATAAACAATAGAATTGATGGACTAAGTGGAATAATTAAGATATTTTAATAAGAATAATTTATCGATTATCTTCTGATTCTATATCAAATATAATTTGATTTATTTATTGGCAACTAAAAATTATTGATTTTCAAAAACTTGTCAAATACGTCCATTTCAAACAAAAAGATTCAATCGAAAATACAATTTTAATAGTCAACTGCCAGTTTAATTGGTGATAATTGGTAACAGATGTTGCCCATTTCAATGGTCAGATCTAAACATATCGATACAACAATTTTGTAATGGGTTTTTATGTAGGCATAGTTTTCTTCAGTTTTTCAATTAAGGCAATCATTAAACAAAATCTACTGAAAGGTTTTTGCAATTTTTTTAAGATATCATTTTATTTGATATTAATATCCAATAATGAATAATATTGGTAATGATTTACGGATGAATCAATATATAAATTCTATTATTATTATTATTATTATTATTATTATTATTATTATTATTATTATTATTATTATTATTATTATTATT
>JBBMOY011578076.1:0-20421 GCA_037951405.1 Platydemus manokwari | reverse complement strand
TAATTAATTTATTATTATTATCTTATTTACTATTAATTTCTAATAATATATAGTGTTCCTTTATTTAGCATTTAGCTTTCATTAGTAAACAATAAATGATATTGTTTATTTAATTATTAAATGTTATCATTCTCATTAAATTCAATTGTCTGTTTATCATATGTTTATCTTAACGAGAATTTTCTTTAACTGATAACTTAACAATAACAGTGATTAAGACACTATATATTCGATAGAAAAGATCGATACTGATCGAATGAAAGAAATTCAATTTTTATTTCCTAAAAGTTACTTCATTTTTTATCAGAAAATTTGATTAAGCCACAATTCAATAAAATCCATTTTTGTTTTTTGTTGTTGTAGTGATAATAAAATTTTTGAAACTGTCTTGGTTGTTTTCTAGGATTCAATTGTTCAAAAGTAAATGAAATTATATTGCATAATACTTACGAAGTAAAAGTTTTTGATTTTGATTTTTATATTTTTCCAAATATAAGTGAAATTTAACTCTTTGTTAGTTCAGGAGTACAATATTATTGTTATGGGAACCGAACTTGATTTCAGTAACAACAATTATAAACATTTATTAGATAGTAATAGGCTTCAAACAAAAAACACACTTGAAAGTCAATTTAATAACGCAAAATTAAAAACATGTTACATCAAATATTTCACTAATAGTGCTTAGCATTAGGGACAAAGTTAAAGTCCATTGTTCAGGAATTGATGAAGTTTGATTTTCACTATATTAATGACTCACCAATTCTTCAACAAGTTGACAAAATATGAGGTACACATATCTCGATAAGTGATGGTATTCGTTCCAGAAATATTACGCGAAAAGAAATATTTTAAGAAAATCCATAACTTAGTCAAATCGTGTAAGATTTGTTTGTAGTCTTAATTTTTAAGGTAGATTTTTCATATTTTATTGAGAAAAAGAAAAAATTCAAAAAACCAAAGATATAAATTACCTAAAAATAGAATATGAAAATACAATAAATCAAAAAGAAATTCACTATATGCAGTAAGTTTAATCATGATAAACGAAAATAGAAATATGATTGTCAAATTATGTAAGAATTGTACTAGATTGGGTGGTATATGTGTGTTTCATTATAATGGATTGAGGAGTTCATAATGTGATTACAAGCAATTGTATGACGAGTTATCTGAACGTTTTGGAGAATATAAAATTTATCAAATACAAATCTTAGAATAAATAATAAATTCGTGATAAAATAGCAATTTATTAATCATCCTAAAAGAAAATAAAATGAAAATTGATTAATTTAATTACCCGGCTTAAATGAATTTGATATTTATTCTTGACTAAGAAAAAGAATATCTCAATCTTTAAGGGATAAGTACATAAAGTAATTGAAGATGAAGTAATTTACAATGAAACTTATTTCCTTTAGTTTTCATAAATCACAATTTTTGTAGCAGATAACGCTGCTTACAAAGATTAAAAAAAATGTATTATTAAAATATAATAACTGATATTAACATGAAGTTCGAAAGAAAAGTCAATCAAAAAATTATAAGATTTACAATTTTTTCAACTGATTCCAATTTCTTCTTATAAGTCAAATATTTGTTTTTTGTTCAATGAGTTCACCATACAGCCTGTGATCGTATATTCCAAATATTCATAAATCAAACTCATGAATTGCTCTAACACAGTTTAACCGATATCTATACGGAGTGGAGTAAATTGTTCGAAAATGACAGCATTAAAATGGAGAAAGAATTTTGAGTTTTTAAGAAATTCAAAAAAATATTTGATGCTGTGAAATATTATTTTAATATTCATTTTTACTACAAATATCTAAATATTTTCAAATCTCTACCTCAGTAACATGATTTTTAGTATGAATCTATTTTTATAAACTCAAGTAAAGTGTGAATTTTGAGTTTATTTTTCTTGCTTTATGCTTTTTCCTTTTCTGATGAGCCAATTTGAACCAGCCGCCGTTGTCTCTTAGGGCTAATTGCTTTATTTTTTATGGAAAAATCAGTAGTACTTTGCGATTGAAATTAGAATGATTTTAACCAATTGAGCAAAATTTAATTTTATAATTTATATTTTCGTTTTGTTTCTGATAATGACAACATATCATTATATATAATAAGCTGAATAAATCTGACACTTCTCTTTACTTTCTTCAATAACCACAAATTGGTGGTGACGTTTGCAACAATACCAACGACAACTGACTGCTGTAGCCCACTTGCAAAACCTGGTACTGAGTGAATGATGATTTTCCTTTTATATTGATTATGAAGATGTGTTGAGTGTTTGCGAGGTTTTTACTGGTAATTTAACTTTATTATCAATATTTTATGTGTATCATTACATATGCATATCTTTGTCCGTGTGCATAGACGTGTTATTAAGGTTCCTGAATGATTACAAATTAACGATTTGCTTCTCACTCTTTAATATTAATTACGCATACATATTTTGGTAAAAAATATCATCGAATTTTCAAAATGAGAATCATAGTGATTGACACAAATTGACAAAAACAAAAAATACATGGAATAAATAAGTTACTAATTATAGTAATCGTAAAACAGTGGGACAAAAATAGTAATAATAAATACCAATAATAAAATTTAAAAAATAAAGTGAGTCAAATATACTAGAAAAACAATACAAATAAAAGAATGTCAAAATAAAATCATCCTTTAAAAAACTCACGTTAAGAAATCTGAGTATTATAGGAGTTAGCTGAGTCTCAAGAAGCTAACAGATTCAATATTCTCAATAGATTAATCTTACTTGCCAGATTGAATATTCTAAGTAAATCTATTCCACTGAATACACATCAAATCTCAAGTTCTCAAGAGCGATTATAAAATCCGAACGCAAAATTAAAAAGAATTATAATTCGGTTATTAACTGCCTAACCAAATGGCAATACTCATTAGGATATTGTTTTTTGAAAAATACAAGGATTTTAATAAAATAATTCTAAGTCAAGTGGACTTTCATTACGATAAAGCAAAGTAATTATTATAATTTCCTAAAAATCTTTTATAATTTATTCTTTATACTTACCAAAAAGATTATTGACACTTTAACCTGACGATTTAATCAATTAAAATCGATTTTAAATTGTGATTAAGGAGATACTATACCTAACTACCTTTAAGCTATTCAGAAACTCGGTTTCTTACGGGCACTGCCATGGGAGTTATCATATAGGATAAATAGAACCTCGGAACTATAGAACCTTCAAATCAAAATAAACTAATTAGACATGGTTATTTTTTACAATCTTAATTGATATTTAACATTTTAATTCTGTAAATCATTTTATTTAAGGTCCTATAATAATAATTATGCTTTATTGATTTTATGGAATTATTTAGTCTATTGTCCAAACAGTTTTAAATATTTTTATTCGGCCATAATTATGATATACATCTTTTGGAGCCAATTTATAAAATAAATATATTATAACTGTGTGTTTTATCAACGAGCTCATAAATTCTTAAATATTAGAGTTCCTTTAGATTCCTAAATCTATCATTTAAAACCATTTCAAACCTGAGTTTGAGGTTCCGAACAAAGTATTTTTTATGTAATTATTCATACAAAGTTTATTTGAAGATCACTTTTAAATTAATTTAATACATATCATGTTTGCTGATTATTTTCCTTTATGCGCTCAAATTATTTAGAAATAAAGTTGTTATTCAATTTGTTTGTCTCACAGTCCTATCAATGTTAAAAGTATAAAAGTTTTAGTGATATTCAACAACTTATTATACAGATTGAAAATTAATCCCCTGATATATGAATATAGTAATGTATAGTAATTAAATAAAGTAATTATATATCAATAAAGTAATCAATACCCAAATCCCTACTGAGAAATTTATTTTAAAAGTCCATGTGCCTTTGCCTTTAACAGCAAAAACTTTTCAATTATGTTAAAATTGCTAATCATGTTTAACTTTCTAACTTTAAAATTGTAGGAAATCTCTAAAAAGGTATTATCTACAACAGTGAGGTCAGTTTGTTCAATATTGATGCTGACTGGTTTAAAAAAACGAAAAAGTATTAACAAATTAAATCTTAGAATGTTCTTCAGAAATGAATAGAAATGAATATTTTTACAACATATTTGTGCTATTTGCAAACTAGTCTCCTATAATAATTCAAGGTTAATTTAAGATTCATTTCTAATTTAGTAAAAGCGTATTCAAAGATTATTTGATTAAAATAAAGATATTCATGAAGATAAAATTGAATTGTAAGTATTAAGCTTTAAAATTATGGGTTTGAAAATTTTTAGTATGTTTTCATAATTATTAATTATCGTTTATTAATTATTATCAATTAAAGTCGAATAATTTTTTAACTATTGAATTTTATTGAAAATATATCTGAGTTGAGTACATTTTTATTCAAATATTGAATAAAAAATCATCAAATATAGTAAGTCACAAAAATCGTAAAATTAGTAGTCATACATAAACTATTCAATAAGTTAATCAAATTACTAACTTTACCAAAACTTATTTTTAGTTTATTTTCCTATTTCATTTGTTTAAGTGTTTCACTTTTGTTGAAAGTTCACTAATTGTTGGCTTACAAATAATTACTTTCATTTTCATTGAAATTTATAATTATGACTAATACAGTGATGCCAATTCGTTTTCAGGAGCACTTTCAGGTAAATTATATTTTGCTGAAACTTTAATATGAATTATTTAAATGTAAAATGTAAGATTGGTCTTTTAAATTTATATCAATTACCTGATAATCGTTAATTAATTATCTTTCAAATTATATATTAATACTTTACAACTATTCTATTTAGCTCTCTTCAATTGGAATAAATGCAGCTAGCATTGGTTTTAGTACCTTAACTATGGAGTCGGATAAATTTATTTGCGTCAGAGAAAGAAGTGGTGAAACATCTCAAGTTGTCATAATAGACATAAATGATCCAACAAATCCCACTAGAAGACCAATTTCTGCAGATTCAGCAATAATGAATCCAATCAGTAAAGTTATTGCTCTTAAAGCTGGAAAAACTCTGCAAATTTTCAATATTGAACTGAAGAGTAAAATGAAATCTCACAATTTAACAGAAGATGTCACGTTTTGGAAATGGATTTCCGTGAATACCATTGCATTAGTGACTGAGAATGCAGTATTTCATTGGTCAATGGAAGGTGAATCGAGTCCTGTGAAAATGTTTGACAGGCACTCTTCATTAATTGGATGTCAAATAATTAACTACAGATGTGATCCAAGTATGAAGTGGCTAATTTTAATAGGAATATCAGCCCAACAAAGCCGTGTTGTGGGTGCCATGCAACTGTATAGCGTGGAAAGGTAATAATATTTCCTAAATTGTATTTTATTATCATTGATTTGTATAAATATATGTAGATAGGTAAATTAAAAAGATTTATATACATCAATTTTTATATATTGATTTGAAATATAAAATAATGATTGATCTTTGTAGAAAAGTTAGCCAACCGATTGAAGGCCACGCAGCAGCTTTTGCGCATGTTAAATTAGATGGCAATCAAAATCCATCAACATTGTTTTGTTTTGGTGTGAGAGGCGTACAAGGTGGTAAACTACATATAATTGAAGTTGGTCAAACACCAACTGGAAATCAAACCTTCACTAAAAAAGCAGTTGATGTGATGTTTCCACCAGAAGCGGCTGCCGATTTTCCAGTTGCAATGCAGGTAATGAAATAAATTTTTAAAGATTTAATTTTAGAATTGAAAATATGTTTATTTATATATTTATTAATAAAGAAAATTTTATTTAATAAAATTAAATTTGGTTGGAGAAAATTACACCCACAATAGTTGTTGCACTCGACCTTGTTAATTGTTAAAAATAAATTATTTAAAACACAATTTTATTGATTTTATTTATTAAAAAATCGTATATTAATAGAATATCAGAAAATAATAATAATCAATATTCACACTATAAATTAAATTTTACCGTTTTGAAATTATTTTTAAAATGTAAAGCAATATATATATAGCCATTATCATTCATAAAGTAAATAGACAGAACAAGCTATGATAACCTTGGCAAATCATACGAGTGAAATGTTCTAAAATTACAACTGAATTATTAAGCATTCTGCTATAAAAATATAAGCTTAATCAGATTCTAGCAGAAACTTCAATATTGCTCGATTTGTTGACGTATAGAATAATCAAATATATTATGTTTTCAATGTTTTCGAAAATCTTATTCACCAATCTATCGATTTGTGACTCAACTTAAAAATGGACTGATTTTCATGGAGTAATTTCAGTAAGATAAATATTTGAGAATTATATTTGCATTTTAGTTGTTTTTCGTTTTCATTTTATCAAACTTGTATTTGCTGTATTATGTAATATTTTCTGAAAATTCATCCAATTGTATTGCAGACAATAATTTATTTAATTACACAATTCAAATAGTTTTAAAATAAAGACATAATCTATAAATTTTGGTATACAGAGAATATGATATTGCTAAATATGACTCATCTGTGATATAGAAGCGCACGTGTTGTTTTGGAAATGTTGAAGAGTTCCACTGCATTATAATTTGTAGAAAAATTGCCGCTTATATTATTAATATTATTTTTACTTATAATAAAATATTGAATTATTATGAAAATTAAATCAAAATCATAAATAAAATATCAGATAATTGTACTTCAATAATTTGAAATCTGTATTCACCAATCTGTTAATTTATGATTTGTGTCGCATATTAAAATTGACAGATTTGCATTTGAATACTTACAATGTTTTAGAATTTTGTTTAATTTATTGATTTTACTTTTTATTTACTTATTTCTTGTGTCATCAAATATTATTTGAGTTTCCCTGTTATTTAGACATCGAATAAATTCAATATGATATTTCTAATAACGAAATACGGTTACATTCACATGTACGATATTGAAACTGGAACTTGCATTTACGTGAATAGAATCAGTAGTGAAACGATATTTGTCACAGCTCCCTATGAGCCAACATCTGGTATTATTGGTGTCAATCGTAAAGGACAAGTTAGTCCTATTAAATTCAGCTCTATGATTGTTAGTAAATACGTTTAGGTACTATCAGTATCAGTTGAAGAAGAAACGATTGTTTCCTATATCACAAATACTCTGAACATGCCTGATTTAGCATTACGTGTTGCTACTCGAAGCAATTTACCTGGTGCAGAAGATTTATTCGTGCACAAATTTAATAATCTTTTTCAAAGTGGTCAATATTCCGAAGCAGCCAAAGCTGCAGCCAGTGCACCAAAAGGTATATTGAGAACACCTCAAACGATTCAAAGATTCCAACAAGTGCCTACACAAAGCGGACAATCACCATTACTTCAATATTTCGGAATTTTACTTGATCAAGGTCAATTGAATAAATATGAGAGTTTGGAACTTTGTCGACCGGTTTTAATGCAAGGGAAAAAACAGTTACTTGAAAAATGGTTAAAGGAAGATAAACTCGAGTGTTCTGAAGAATTAGGAGATATTGTGAAACAAGTAATTGATTTATATTTATTATCATAAATGTTTGATCCCATCATAGAATGACCCCACTCTCGCTTTATCAGTTTATTTGCGAGCAAATGTGCCTCAAAAAGTTGTGCAATGTTTTGCTGAAACAGGTCAATTTCAAAAGATCATTCTATATTCCAAAAAGGTAAATCAATAATTATTATCCTATTGTGTTGATATTTTATCATTTGTTCAGGTAGGTTTCACTCCAGATTACGTGTATCTGTTGCGCAATTTAATGCGTATCAATGCTGACCAAGGCTTACAATTTGCCCAAATGCTTGTACAAGATGATGAACCACTCGTCAGTGATCTCGATCAGATAGTTGACGTTTTCATGGAACAAGGACTTGTTCAACAATGTACTTCCTTTCTACTTGATGCATTG
This sequence comes from Platydemus manokwari, assembly GCA_037951405.1. Taxonomy (NCBI): domain Eukaryota; kingdom Metazoa; phylum Platyhelminthes; order Tricladida; family Geoplanidae; genus Platydemus; species Platydemus manokwari. The sequence goes on along the minus strand of JBBMOY011578076.1, from coordinate 12,468 downwards.
AAGAACAATCGACCATCGGAAGCACATTTGCAAACAAGATTACTTGAGATGAATCTAATGCATGCTCCACAGGTTTGAAAAATCAGCTTTAATCAAATACATATATCGGTTTATTTGTCTTCGATTTTCAGGTAGCAGATGCGATAATGGGCAATAAAATGTTCACCAATTACGACAAAGCACACATCGCCCAATTATGTGAGAAAGCTGGTCTTCTCCAAAGAGCTTTAGAGCACTATACTGATCTCTATGACATCAAACGAGCAGTTGTGCACACCCATTTACTGAATGCTGAGGTAATGATTTGTCAATTTATTGATTGCTTTATTCGCAATTTCATTGATATCATCTGACAAATAAATACGATAAGATTCAATAATGTTTAATTTTCTTTCCCATAATTAATGATTAAATAGATATTTGTTCCATTGCTATCGATAGCGCTAATAATTGGTATTGAATTATGTGCCACATGTCGATTTGTGCTTGTATTTTCATAATTTTAATATATAAATGATCCACTCCTTTATCTTGAGTGATATTATCTACCCAATCATCTATGGATGTCACAATATTGATCTTCAATTAAAATAATATTATTGTTTTAATTAAATATTGTTTGGTTTAATGAGGATTCTGTTTGTATCTCAATCACTTATGCATCCTAGTTATATGAGATATATCAATGTGAATCATCATATTGCACTACAAATTCATTCATATTGATAACATTAATGTAGTTGTCTAAAGTTCCGAAGAATACTATTAGCATATGAACTAGCCAATGTGGTCAAATTAATACCGTCATCTGTATTAATATTTGCAGTTCACAATTCATTATTAATCATTTATAGCTAATTAATTCATTTATTTTTTCGTTCAGTGGCTCGTCAACTATTTCGGATGTCTTTCAGTGGACGATTCTCTCGAATGTATTAAAGCAATGCTTCAGGCTAATATTCGACAAAATCTGCAAGTTTGTGTACAGATTGCTAGTAAATACCATGAACAACTCGGGACTTCTGCAATAATCGAAATATTCGAATCATTTAAGAGTTATGAGGGCTTGTTCTATTTCTTGGGTTCTATCGTCAATTTTAGTCAGGATTCGGAAGTCCATTTCAAATACATTCAAGCCGCTTGTAAAACAGGTCAAATTAAAGAAGTTGAACGAATATGTAAAGAGAGTAATTTTTATGAGCCTGATCGGGTGAAAAACTTTTTGAAGGTAAATCATTCATTATTGGGCAGATCTTATTTCATAAATTTAGGAAGCCAAACTTACCGATCAGTTACCGCTTATTATTGTTTGCGATCGATTCGATTTTGTTCATGATCTTGTTCTCTATTTGTATCGAAACCAATTGCAAAAATATATTGAAATATATGTTCAAAAGGTCAATCCACAAAGGTTACCAATTGTTGTTGGTGGATTATTAGATGTTGATTGTTCTGATGATGTCATCAAACAATTGATTATGGTTGTTAGAGGTGAACATTAGATTTTAACTTATAATATATTGATTTAACTTTGTACTGAATCTAGGACAATTTAATACCGATGAACTCGTCGCAGAAGTCGAAAAACGAAATAGACTGAAGCTATTATTACCTTGGTTGGAGAGTAGAATTCACGAAGGATCTGAAGAGCCGGCCACCCATAACGCCTTGGCTAAAATATACATTGATTCTAATAATAATCCAGAGAGATTTCTTAAAGAAAATTCATTTTATGATAGCAGAGTTGTTGGTAAATATTGCGAGAAAAGAGATCCTCATTTAGCATGTGTGGCTTACGAAAGAGGTCAATGTGATCAGGAGTTAATTAAGGTAATCCGAACATTTTTCTATGGAGTGCTTTCATTATTTTAATGTTCATTTATATACAGTCAAATCTATATTTAGGAGAATTCTTTGAGATTTTTTTTGGATGTTCCATGCTCTTTGTCAATGTTTTAGGGCTTAAAGTGAATTTTTTTAAAATAAGTTCTAAATGCCCCCTTAGAACTTACTAGTGATTTGACTGTATTTCCAACTAATAATGATTAGTATATTCTGTTTGTAAGTGTGTAATTATTCCGAGATAAGAATTAATTAACCCAACATTTGACTTAGTTGTATTGTTTCATTAATAATTTTCCATAAATTATTGAAATAATTCATTCCTCAATAATAATCGGTTTGTAATCTTGAATATATCACACATTACTGATTTTTGGATCTTTGTACTTACTAGCATTCATGATCACACCTAATTTGGTGGTTTACAAATTGAATTTAGAAAAGATTTAATATCACATGCTTATTCGTAAATATTTTATTATTACATATAATGTTAATAAATCAAATATTCAAATTTTATTTTTTCTCATTAAATCTAAAATATGAAAAATAATCCGATTGTTAATTTTTTAATTTTAATTAGATAGTTTGGATTTATAGAGATTAAATTATAAATGAATTTAGATCCAATTATCTCTTTAAAGATTCAAGAAATCTTTGGAAAATAATTTAATAATGTGTTTAGAAACAAAAAAAAGATTATTACGTTATTTAAGTTAAATATTGTTTAAAATTCCAGACTTGGAATGAAAATATACAAGACAAATTAGATTCTACATTTAATTGGTTTTGTTAGTCTTGAAACAGCGTAATTATGATAATTTTAAAAACGATTAATAAATGATCAAAGTTGTTTATTGGGAGAAACTTGTCAATGTTTCGAGTGAAAGGATAATTTGTTAAATATTAACTTGAAAACAAAATCAATAAAGCATCTTAATTTTTATGTTGGTTCTTAAATTTATTTATTAAAAAGTATGGAAAATAAGAAAATATTAAAAATTTGATTTTAGTAAAATATTATATAAAATAGGCAATGGTTTTGAAATGCAGTAGAAAATAATCCTTTCAAAAGATGAGATTGCTGAATGTGAAAATCAAATAATGACATGATTAAATCTCTCCAGTCATGGTCTTATATAATGAAATTGAGACACAATTTTCCAATTAACCGATATCAACAATCAGTTTTCATTACCATCTCATTCAAATGAGAATAAATATTTCTAATCTAGACAATTTCTATATCGAGTTTGACAAATTTTTGTGAACTAATTTTCATTCTATTTGATAATTTTTATATATTTATTATTTCAAATAATTTGTTTCATTTTACTCATGACATTAATCTGGGTTCATATTGTACTAATTTCAAGACTCGTTCACTTGGATTGACATTTAATTAATGAAATATAATTTATTTGTTATTATCCGATTTATTTATTGAGCATTAAATTAATGTCATTAAATAAACATTCAGTTTTTGAAGAACTGTGTGGCTTAAAACAATAAATGTATGATAATACTAAATTCTATGAATAAATAAAGCAATATATAGGTAAATATAAGTTATGATAAAATAACAGAGTCAAAAATTCTAATAAATGTATCTCATACTGGTGTGTATGCATATTGATTTTGTCTTGTCAAAGTACATGTGATTATTGAGATAATTGATTTTATAAATTCTCTACAATTGACATTTTTAATGATTATGGTATGATGTAATCAATGAATTCTCTACAACACATTTTTAGGTATGTAATGAAAATTCATTGTTCAAAAGTGAGGCACGATATTTGGTAAGACGTAAAGATGCTGATCTTTGGGCCGAAGTGTTAGCAGATGCTAACGAATATAGGAGACAATTGATTGATCAAGTAGTTCAAACAGCCCTATCAGAAACTCAGGATCCTGATGAAATATCAATTGCTGTCAGATCGTTTATGACTGCCGATATGCCTAATGAATTGATTGAATTGTTGGAAAAGATAGTTCTCGACAATTCTGTTTTCAGTGATCATCGCAACTTACAAAATTTGCTCATATTGACCGCAATTAAAGCGGATAAGACTCGAGTTATGGAATATATTACAAGATTAGATAACTACGATGCACCCGATATTGCTAATATTGCTATAACAAATGATTTGTTTGAAGAAGCTTTCGCTATTTTTAAAAAATTTGAAGTCAATACATCTGCTGTTCAAGTATAACATATATTTGCATTTTGAATCTATTCGATTGGAATTATTTTATTTAGGTATTGATTGATAACATAAAAAATTTGGATCGTGCTTATGAATTTGCTGAGCGATGTAACGAACCGGGTGTATGGAGTCAACTGGCTTTGGCTCAGCTAAATGAAGGATTTATAAAAGAGGCTGTGGATTCATACTTGAAAGCTGGTGATCCTAGTCAATATACGAAAGTCGTAGAAGCAGGTAAAAGAGAGAACAACTATGAAGACCTTGTCAGGTATTTGCAAATGGCTCGTAAAAAGGCAAGAGAAACATTTATTGAGACAGAATTAGCTTATGCATATGCGAAAACAAACCGACTGGCAGATCTAGAGGAATTTATTTCAGGACCAAATCATGCTAATGTTACTCAGGTAAATTAAAATAAAATTTATCAAAAATTCATTTTAGTGTTATTACTAATTTATTTTTCTAGATTTATAAATAGTACCCGGAATAAAAATATTTAGTGATTTTATTTATAAATTGTAAGAGATGCACATTTTTGATTAATTCTATGAAAGAAATTTACAAATATTATTTACTATTTTTTAGGAAATAGTATCATTTCATTTATTTTTTCAAATTTAAAAATATTATATATTTTATATTATAATTATATATTATCATAAATTGATATTAAAATATTTATTGTATACATACTATAAAATCAATTCATAACTGATGGAGTATTAAAAATAAGTTCAAGATTATTCATTGACATTTAGTTGAATCAAATTCATTTCAATGCATCGTTTTAGGTGGCAGATAGGTGCTTTGATGAGAAACTGTATGAAGCTGCGAAATTATTGTATAATAATGTGTCAAATTACGCTCGACTGGCCATTACTCTTGTACATTTGGGTGAATATCAGGCTGCCGTTGATTCAGCTAGAAAAGCTAATTCTACTCGAACATGGAAAGAAGTGTGCTTCGCTTGCGTTGACAATGAAGAATTTAGACTAGCTCAAATGTCTGGCATGCATATTGTAGTTCATGCAGACGAATTAGAAGACTTAATCAATTATTATCAAGATAGAGGATTCTTTGAAGAATTGATTGCCCTTTTGGAAGCTGGTTTGGGATTAGAAAGAGCCCATATGGGAATGTTCACTGAATTAGCAATTCTCTATTCAAAATTTAAGCCAACTAAAATGAGAGAACATCTTGAATTATTTTGGTCCAGAGTTAACATTCCCAAAGTCTTAAGAGCTTCAGAACAGGCTCACTTATGGTCAGAATTAGTATTCTTGTATGATAAATACGAAGAATTTGACAACGCAATTTTGACAATGATGAATCATCCGACAGAAGCGTGGCGAGAAAATCATTTCAAGGATATTATCACTAAAGTTGCCAATATCGAGTTGTATTATAAGGCCATAAACTTTTACCTTAGTCATAAACCAATGCTTTTAAATGATTTACTCAATGTCTTAATACCTCGACTTGATCATACACGTACGGTTAATTACTTCATGAAAGTCGGTCAGATACCGCTCGTTAAACCGTACTTGAGACACGTACAGCAGCACAATAACAAAACTGTCAATGAAGCTCTTAACAATTTATTGATTGATGAAGAGGACTATGAGGGTCTACGAGCTTCTATTGAAACATACCACAATTTCGATAATATTGCCTTGGCTCAGAAATTGGAAAAGCATGAACTAATCGAATTCCGAAGAATTGCAGCTTTCTTGTACAAAGGTAATAATCGATATAAGCAAAGTGTCGATTTGTGTAAACGAGATAAATTGTATAAGGTAAATATATTGGCAACATGAATAGAGAATAAACTAAAAAACTATTAAGGATGCTATGCAGTATGCTAGTGAATCACGAGATACTGAAGCAGCTGAAGATTTACTCAATTGGTTCTTGTCAGAGGGATTATATGATTGCTTTGCTGCTTGTCTATTTCAATGTTACGATTTGTTACGACCAGATGTTGTTTTGGAAGCTGCTTGGAGGCACAACATCATGGATTTCGCTATGCCTTACATTATTCAGGTTCTTCGAGAATATACAGAGAAGGTTAAATAATTTGTTATGATAAATATTGGCAATAAAATCAACTCATTGATAGGTTGATAAATTAGAGAAGGCAGATGTCATTAGAAGCACAAATGAAGAAAAGGCAGAATTTGAGCATAAACCTTTATTGCTAAGTGAGTTATTTGTAATTGAATATAAATAATATTTTTAATTTATCTGCTCGATTAACATTTATTTTGTTTTAATTTTTTCCGTAGTCCTAAATTATTGATTTTGGTAACTTTGTTTTGACATTCAACGAAACACACTTTAAAATTACAAAATCGTTTCCTTTATTAATTCATTGAAAGCGAAAGCTTTTGTTTCAAGATTATTTTGTAATATTTTCAACTATAGTCTGAAATTGAAATTATTATTCGAATGATATATGAATCATCATAATGAAGTGTATCATAAATGGAATGATAATTTTCAAATGATATTTGATCAACTATTAGTCATTAGTATAAAATGTTTATGTCAATTATTTTGATATGTTTTTATTTATATATTATATTTGATCGATAATTTCCGGTTTATATTATTATTTTATCTCAAATCGATTTGGTTTTTTTACAAAAGCTTTTAAGACAAACATTATGACATTTATTCAATGTTAACTGTATAGGAGAGCCTCAATTGATGTTGACTGCTGGTGCGATGGGAATGCCGAATATGTATGCTGCTGGCCCAGTGGGAGCCGGATTTCAAGGAATGCCGACGATGGGTGGAATGATTCCTCCTCAGAATGGACCTTTCCATTAGCGATAGAAAAAACAAATATCTTTCAGCTCTTTAATTTCGCTGGATTTATTACATTTTAAAAGCAGATTGTCATCATTATCTGTTTGTGCGAATAGGTCTTTATTACAATATATTGACTAAAATTAACTCATTCCTGTTTCAAAGTTTCTTTATTACTATTATTGTACAATTATTTCCAGTTTCATTATCGATTATCATTGAGCAAGGCACTTTTTGCAAATTTGATTAATTTAAATAATATCTAGCTCAGAATTTTCGTGTTGTCATGTTTTTCATTGTTATATTTCTATTTTGTCCATTATTTGACCCTTATTAGTTAATAGTAAAATGGACTCTATTGATTTCTTTACAAGATACATAAAATTTTCAGCGCATATATTATTATCATTAATGATATTTGTTGTAAAATTATTAACTTTATTATTTGTCATTATTATTACCATTGTGATTTTTTTGAAATTGACATAAATTGATTATATATTGTGCACAATTGACTGGAATGTGTTTAATAGCAATAATTAGTAATTGCGAGAATAATTGTGTTTTTGATTAATTGTATTAAGATTGTATTTGATTACATAACCGTTAGAAATCTGCAATATTTATCTAGTAAATAATTTCATTCTATTTGCAGATATATTTGCATTTGATTTTCAATTGTAATTTTCAATGAAAAATTATGAAGATGTATTTGCGAAAGCTTTTTGAAGATAATCATCTGTTTATTACTGAAATAATCGATTTGCCAAATCTAATTGATACTTTGGCATTCGTTCGAGCTTTGTTGCTTCAATTTACAAAAATTTCTAAATTGAGTTAAGATAACGAATAATGTGAGAGATTTTCATTTAGCAGAGTTTTTGCTCAAATATTTTAGTATTAAAATAATTGAGATTGCTGTAGAATTATATAGGTAGTAATAATTAATTTAATGTGAAAATCCATCATTAATTTGTTATCAAAGCTTTTAATTGTCATTTATTATTTCAATTTATTAATTGCATTTGATTTAATGAAATTATATTTCTTATCTATTTCAACAATCAAGATTTCTATAAATAGCATTTGCAAACGTGGAGATAAGAAAACCAATTAATATTGAACTTTCAAAAATATAAACTAATAACTATTGCACTAAATATTTATTAGAATAACAATGTTCATAGTATTAGCGATTGTATGTTTAATTTTTCAATTCCCGGATTTGTACAAAATCATTACAATTATTTATTTAATTTATATATTTATAATCAATCAAACAGATAATTCTGCAACAAATAGCATTGAATTTAAAACTCCATTGAATATTTTACTTGACTTATTAACAATTGAGTATTGACTTGTGCCATTTTTCAATTTATAAATAGCAAAATGACTTGTAATAATAACTCATTGTTTTGGCTTTTATTGTTGTGTTAAATGATCACTGTAAAATCAGTTTTAAGCAGTATAATTAAAAGTTCTTGTATTGTTTTATCTACTACCAAGTCTAAATTATTAACAGTACTTTCTAACTAATTACTACAAATATTTATTCATAAACATTGATAATAGAGATATCCATACATTAAAATATTGATTATGGTTTGTAGTTCGCTAGTTCAATCAATTGTCTCCGCCTTCCAGTCGATGTTATCTTCTATTTTTAAAACTGCCTTTGTTCCTGTTTCTTTTCCGTATGGAACCTCCATTGCATACCTCGAATTTATATTCGACTTTATGCAAGCAAGAGCTATTTTATTTATCATTTTTAATTCATCCCTAGTTTCTTTAGGACTATATCGTTGTTCTGTGTTTGTCAAGTTCCTAGAACCCCTACAACAAAAGTGAACAGGCCAGTCGATAGGCTTTTTTGATTGCATAAAGGCGGTCTGAGTATTTTTCTATATTTTTTGAGCTGTTTCTGCCATTAAAGCAAGTTCGTCCGCGGGTCATTTTACATCTATTAGGGCAATCGAGGATTTTCTATCATTTATTAGTTGAAGATCCACCTTTAATTTGGATTTCTTGAATTAGTATTCTTTCTCTACAATGTTTCATTTTTAATATTGTTCACCAGTCCTTCGGCTAATAATTTCTTGATTTCAAATGTATCTTTTGGGCAGTTATAAGGAATACACATTATTTGACCTTCCATTTATGTTCGAAGATCGCCTTATTTGTTTTTATCTTTATTGTCTTGATGTTTATTCTTATCAGTTGAAAGTTATGGCTGATGTTCATCATGTATCCAAAAATCAATCACCCGCTTTCCTCAAAATCAAAAGTGGACAAAAGATAATTTCCCTGTTTTGCAGTACTGTAAAGACAGGAACTCCAGAATATCTTCTACCTCATTGTGTTCGAGAGCTTTTCCAGTTAAAGGAGAGAGTTCCAAAAATTTGCCACGTTGAAATTCTTTTTTTACACATGGTCATCATGTGTCTTTCTGTGTCACCCTGATTTTCTGCAAAGACCGGTCCCATCCGGGTTAAGTGGTTAATCGAACCCTGTGAAATGTTTTGTTTACATTTTCTTATTATGGTTCTAACGTCTTTGTCTATGTACTATTGGTTATTGGCGATACAATAAATGTAGCTACATATTAATTGGCCGCAGTCAAAGTTATTCGTTTGTAATTGTCGTTGTTTCTTGTCGTATAAATCGCTTATTATTTTTGAGTTTTTTATATTTTCGTATTTGAGTGTGTTACATATCCTAGTAGCTTTGGTTTCATCTTCATTTAAGAATTCGTTACTACTCAGTGTGTCAAGTATGCCTCTCCGAATTGGTGGGTCACTAGTAGCGTCGAATGTTGGTTTTGTACGTTAATTGGAGCAAGGACAGTTTCACATGATGTGAGCATCAAGTGGTTGATACCTACTTCACTGAGATTGACTCCATTTGTAATTAATTTTGCAACATAGTAACTGATGAACAATCAGTCATTTAACCTAACATTTGTTATTAAATATTTATCAATTTGGTCTCCAGGGAAAAATTTGGTATATGAAACGGGGCCCTTTGTTTGCTGTGTACGAGGTCCCAATGGGGTCCCATCAAAAATCAGATCCCGTGTAGCTCGCAATGCATGAAGAGGAATTATCTTCGCTATCTAACAACCTTCAGCTTGGAATAATTGAGAGAGATCGATTCTTATTTACGTTTATTGATGTTTACGCTATGGCCTCTTTATCTATTTTTTCTTGACTCGGAGTGATTATTTAGTTTTTCGAGGATAGTATTTCTTTATTAATTAACGGGTCCCGTATTCCCTCTTGAACTGCACAGCTTTATTGAGTTTTCTTTTTGTTGTATTCTGTCATAAGATCATCCTTCATCTTTTCTTTTACTCATTCAAATCTTTCGATGAATTGGAAAATTCAGATCTATTATTTACTGAGGGCGAACCGTCGAACTTATCTAATACTTTCGCATTATTAATCCTCAATGATGATTGAAGAGATGTTTCCGTGTTGATTTTAAGGAGTGTTTCAGTGAAATATGGCTGGATTTTAATGATCGAATTATCCAGAACAATGGTAGGCTGAGCTAATTATTTTGCAGTCCCTTTCTTTAGTTTGTATTCTAATTTTAATTGCTGTTTTTCAGTTATAGGGTGAGTATGATTCCTTTGCGATAATGGAACAATTTGTTAGTGAAGAATAAACGTTTATTTTTTTATGAACGCTGATACAGAGTTAACAATAAAAATTACAATTATAGCTTCAATATGAAATTTTTATTTTAGCAATTCTCTTATTCGTTTAAAAGTTATACAACTCCTTTCAATTTTCTTAAAAGATATGATGGTTAATAAACTCCAGATTTCCAAGACAAATGATCGTCATTCTGCTTGGTTATAATCACGATGCAACTATTATCGAGTTTGAAATGATATTTAAAATATTGAGTATTTAAAAGAATTATTATCTATAAATGTGTAAAATAAAAATATCAATAAAACCCATTAAAATTCCCTAAGTAATAAATTAATTCAACTCGTAATGTATTATCATGTATTTCATTGACAGATAAGTTACCACCTAATATCGATACAATAAATACAAGCAATGAATAAAATATTCAGGAGATTAAATTTAATCAGAGAGAATTTCTCTTTACATAATAAATATAATCGGTGAGAATTTCTCTTTACCATAAATAAATTCCAGCGAGAAAACGATAAGTCCGTGGCATTTAATCTTAGAAAATATTTACCAGTGGCTCATCGTTACTTATATAAGGCAGCAGACACAATTACCACTGGCATTTTGACACATTATTGGAGACAGAGATTCACGTTACGATTGTTATACACTGGTTACAGACTTGTTATGAAGATAAAAATTATTGCCATACTTATTGTCTTCAAACAATGAAGTTGTGCGAAGTGAAGATAATAATAATCATTACGTTTGTGGCCTTAATCAAGAACTCATTGAGACTGATTAAAACAATAGTAATATCAAATAGGAATAAGATTAATAACACAATGAAATCAATAAGACTCGAACATAACACTTCAATTTCAAAATAATAAGAATCAAGACAATTCTTATTGTGTCTATACCAAAAACTAAAACCAAGTTTTTGATGAGCTAATCGTTTTATGATATATTTTAATAATATTATAATAATATATTTTATAATATATTTAGTTAAAATTTCTTAGTTAAAAACAAATATTATTTTTATGAAGGTTTATTTATGAAATTTACAATAAACCAGTCAATTTATAGAACCACACTTACAAAATTTTGTAATGTCCTCCCAAATATTTCCATTCTATCATTTGTTTATTTCCTATCAGCATCTTAACTTTTCTTTGTACTGCTATTAACTTTCTCGGCCAATCCAAGATAATTAATTTCTTTAATGATTTTATTGTCATATTTAATGAAAATTTTTGTTCTTTTTGCACCTGCTGTCCCTCAATGTCTTGTATTATCAATTTAAATTTGCCTAATTTCCCTTCAGATTCCGGTTTGTATGATGTCTCTTTCTTTTATTTGTTCAATTTCTTCTTGTCCCGTATCTCTCTATTTTTCCCATCTTCATTATTCTTTATTAGTTTGTCTAATTCGTATATTATTATTTCAGGTATGTATATTTCTCGTAATTTATTTCTTATCCCATATGTTTGTCCCTCTAAACAATATTTATTATTCCATTTTAGAGGATGTCTTTGATATAAATTTATGTATTCCCAAATTAACGCCTCTGCAGCCAATTCATAAGCACCCCCTTTAATTATTCCCTCATTAATTAATTGATTTTGAACTTTAAGACTTAAACGTGACCCCCTGTATGTATTTTCTCTCATCCTATTTATCTTTTTACGACGTCTTTTCCATTTCCATTCTACATTAATTTCCCTATTTCTCAATGCTATTTCTATTATTCTTATGGTCTCTTCACTTATGTATTCTGATCTGAGTATTCCTATTATTACACTTATTCGTTTTATTTCCTTAGTCTCATCTCGATTTTTCCACCAGTTTATCATAATTATTCCATTTTCTATCGCATCTTTCCCTGGTCTCATTGCTATTTTAAACAATTTCCTTAATGTGTTAATGTTGCATCGATTTCTTTGTCTCTG
>JBBMOY011576965.1:0-13915 GCA_037951405.1 Platydemus manokwari | reverse complement strand
TGTTAAAAAATGGAAGAAAAATTAACAGAACTTATAAACATTTTATCAAAGAAATTTAGTACAGTAATAATATCTACCACTAAAAAATCCGAATAAGTTATAGTTTTCCAGTTCCTTTAAAACTAGATGAAAGATTCGAATATAAAATTGGTTTAATGTCATTTAGTATTTTTAATTCTGTTTATAATATTAATGATAATAATAATAAATTTATATACAATGACAAAGAATATTTCATTTCATCAGTAGCTAGAGAAATTCCAGATATAAATGAAAGTATACATAACTTTCTTGCCGAGTATAAAATCGGAAATTTATTCCAAACAGACAAAAATAAAAACCCGATTTTCAACGTTTCTATAGAACCAGATAAAGCAACACTTAAATATAAATTAATCTCAAAGGGAAATATAAAATTTATTACTTTATGTTCTGTTTTAGGATTTGAAAATAATAAAGTACATGAACCTGGGACCCATTTATTGGAAAATAAAATAAATATCACAAATTTTACATTAATAAATGTTGAATGTTCAATTGCAAATGGAAGTTTTGTAAATAACTATCTAGCTACCGAAAACTCCAATGCAATGGAAAGATCTATTATATGTTATATATTATTGGGTAATAATTTTGAGCACGATGATAATCAATTACATGATTGTTATGGTAACGATTAAGATGAGAATTTATAAATATGTTAAACAAATTTTGTGAATGACTTAATGGATATATTAAATATCATTCAAATTATTATATAGATATTGATTTTATGTTATTTATAATTATGTAGTATTGACGTTATTATTATTATTATTATTATTATTGTTATTATCATTATTTAACAAGATATATGATGTATCATTGTGTCATGCATTTTCCCACTACATTTTATTTCTTTTTCGCTAAAAGTATTTTATTATTATCTTCTTTTGCTCTTTGTTATGTACTTCAACACGTACAATATGCCTGCATAGTTGTTTAAATTGTGCTAATTTAAAGAGGGAAATCATTGAAAAGATCGATAAAACACTAATAAATGATAAATAAATACAGATAAGATAAAATATTGATAAAACATAACAAAATAATGAGAAAAACATAAGCAATTATCTTTAAAATGATGATTTAAATAATGAAATATCAGAAGAATGGTCAATCATAATGGTCAAATATTGAATATCAGATAAAAATTCCTTAATGCTTACTATTTAACGAGAAACTAAGAGGATGAATGACAATTACGAATAATAACATGGCATCGAGACTCGTATTTTCTCATCACATACTCATTGAGATTTCAGCAGTAATTATATTTATAAACTTGTAATAATCAGTCAACAAATGTTGCAAATCTAAACAATTTTACGCCAAATACTTGAAAGAATTTCAATCTAATTTAATTAAAAACATAAAAATTGAAACAAATATTTATTAATTAAAAACTGGGTCAAATATTTAACTAAATAATGCTTAAGATTTCATCACTTTGTGGACTTCTAAAATATAAAATACAACAATAATCTATATTTACACACTTCAATACTTATAATATTTAACATTGACATAAAACATTGTTTCGAATCCAATATTAAAAAGAATAATCCATGCCTACAGATCTGAAGATCACAAGATCTCTTTCCGATAAAAAATCATAAATGGTCAAATATTGAATATCAGATAAAAATTAGAATATCGAAAAACTTTACACTATTTATATAGCGTAATTTTACTATCTGCAATAAATTTCTCATTTCTATTAATTAAAAACAAGATTAAAAAATAGTATTTATTATAAAAACAATACTAAATATTCCTGTTAAAAGTTTTGAAATGTTCTACGTTTTGCATTACTCGTATTTAAACCAAATTACTTACTTAAGTATCTAAATTGTTTCAAATCTTGAAATTTAACCCATTAAATTAGTAAAAAGATTTATAAAAATAACATGGTTTTCATATTTAAGAAATAATAGATGACTTCCAAGTTTTCGTCATTAAGTTAGAATATAAATTTTAAACTGTCATATTAGGATAAATTATTTAAACAATGCAGTTGAATAATATCGAAAATTACTCGAATGTTGTGATGGAAAAAAATTTATAAAATTATTATAAATATCATTTGATTATAGTGTATTTCAACTATTTATAATTTCCAAATTTAATGAATGTATATTTATCTATTTTGGAAAGTGGAACATCAAATGGAAAGTACAATCACATTAAAAAATTAGATAAGTTAAATTAAATAGTAAAAAACATTTTAAAAATTTAGACCAAATTAATGATACTTAAACAAAATAACTAGATATGAAATCAAATTAAAGTTGAAACTAAGTTGATCTATTCTTTTCTAAGCGAAGTTATGATTTATATCAAAATAAAATAATGATTACAACTTGTATTTACTGCAAACCTGTTGCTACTTAGCACTCACTTTCACATCAATAAAATAGATAAACAAAATCTCTTTATCTACCTCAGCTGATATAGATAAAGTTTGTATGTTTTTGTTAGATAAATTTTAATTTGATGTTATTTTTCTTCAAATTTAATTGGATATTTCGACTTTGTGGTATAAATAATATGTAGATTGAGAGTGATAATTAATAAAATTGTTTACTGTATATGTGCATGACAACAAGGAATAAGATAATTATAAAGTAATAAAATTTTATTCAGAGATAATCGACGAAAATAACGTTTAAAATGTCAGACGAATTAAAAGCTTAATCAGTGCCAAGTGCACTAATCAATTTCATCAGTAGAATCCCGAAATAGAATTTGATAAAGAGAAATTGATATTAATAAAAATGTAATGGTGGAATAACAGGTTAATTATAGAAATAGTGCAATTGATTGGTAAGGTCCTGCTTGCGCCACACAATGTGTATTGATAATATTTACCGCATTAGAATCACTGATTGGTTTAGCTACGATTCCTGTGTTGGGGAATTGAGAAAATAGCATTCAATGAGTTCTTAATCAGCTATCAAGTGACAATTGATAAAATCTAACAAAGTTACATTCAATGTGTATCGATGTGTATTGACGAAGATAACAATAACAAAAAGGTTTAATGAATTGTACCTTGGATTTGTAATAGAGCCACGTGAGATTGATAAGACGACTGCGATTTACACTCAAAATTTAAACTAAGTTTGAAAGAGACTGATTGGTAAAAACAATAATTAAAACAAAAAGACTACAAATCCGAAACAGATCATCTGTTTAGCTGTGTATTCATGCGTAGGTGTGAAGTACCAAAACAACTGTTTGAGGATGCGAAAATCATATTTTATGTGACATCTATCACTTTTTCACCAATATCTTTACAATTCTCAATATTAGATATATGTTTATCTATTTTTTATTCTTTATCAAAAATGGTTCTGACTTAAGTCAACAAGATGCTTTGATATTAAGTAAATGATGATTGCGGTAAGACCTTGGCACTGAAATTGTTGGGGTTTTATGAATGTATAATAACGAAATGAAATCTAATTAAAATTCTAGTCTTATAAGTTAACGATGAATATACTTAAACCATTGAAATGACGACAAAAATAATAATTTTATTTTTTTCTATTAAATCTAATAATTTTCAAAATTTAATTTTTTATGTTATTAATGTTTTCTTATTCTTATATTACAAAATTATTATTCTTAAATTACAAAAACGAGAAATATACAAAAACATTAAAAAACCATTTAACAAAATCCTTAAAAAGATTCTTAAAAATGAATGAGCATAAATGCCAAATTTGTAAATTCTTGTTTAAAACTTTTCAACTACAAAATCTCATGAAACATCTAAAAAGTATATTGCTAAATATAATTTAATTGCAAAAGAACGTACTTCAGTTTTAAACCGCGAACAAAGTTCGTCTGTCAACGACATTGAAGGAGAGTCAATTAATAATAAATAGATATCTTTACTTGATAATGCAAGAGATATTATTAAATTTGCTAAAATCATTTAAAGTTCTCCAGAAACCATAAATGAAATTTTATATATTTCAGAATAAACTGATAATATTTTTAAATACATTAGTGAGAAGGATGGTATTAACTTTTGAATAGTAATTGAAATAATATTGGAAAATCATATTTATACCAGAAAAGAATATATTATTTTAAAAAAGAAACAGAACAGATCTTCATCATTTGCATCTTCTCCTATTTTTAATGTTAGATCTGAAATTAATCTATTTGCAATGTAATCGTATTAATTTGTTTTGTGATTTATATATATTGCAGGAAAATCTTAATGCTAATTTGAAATTTGCATTTTGAGAATGTATTAATGAATTTATAAATCACATGAGGTTGAGCAAAACTTCTGACCTCATTAAATAAATCGATATTTTAATAATTGGAATGTTTTGAAAATATTTAAAAACCATTTTAGATGGTCCAATTGCCAGTACACAAAAACAATAAATTCAAACAGACTTTGTGAAGTAAAAATCAAATAAAATACTATATATAAAATTCACACATATCTCAAGTATAAAGACTGATGTGAAGTTAAACTTGAAATAATTGTGAAATCTAGATGAATCAAATCACGGTCATTGGTTAACATTCTCTTATATTTATTAATTCGAGATATCAATGAACAAATTTATTTCTCATCAACACAAAACAGACATAGTCATCTTTTTGAATCGATTAAATTAGTTAAATAATTGAAGTGGTCAGTGCAAATACTGTGAATCGAAATGAAGTGCAATCCAGGCAAGTTTTGAATTGGAAGCAATCCACGTTTTATGAAATGATTTTGAAATATTTAAATAAAAATTACAAATATTAAATAATATAAATCTATTCATTCAATGAGACAAGATCTTCAATAACTCATAAGAAATCATTGATATCGATTTACAGTTGAAGACGTTTTCGAAATTCGTTTGAATGACTTGATTAAATTGAAAAATTGATTTAGAAATCAAGTAGGAGCATGTTTGTCGATTATTATAATGTGAAAAGGTGGTAATTAAGAAATGGTGTAACTATTTGAAAAAATCAATTTTAATTCGATAATAAAAATCATCAATTATCAATCAATTATTTAATGAATTACGTCAATGGATTGATTTAACTCAATCCTTATTTATCTGTTATTCTTTTCACCTATCTGATCTATTCACCTACATTTCTTAAATTGGAATTCGAAACTTTTCTTAACAAAAATTTTATTTAAATAAAAAAATAATTGATATTAACATTTGATTTATTAATTATCGATACAAATTTCAATAATCCAAAACTTTCATAAAAAGTCATAATTAAAATCATAAAAATATTAAATTTGCAGTATGGCCTTATGATGAAAGCACTGGATTATCGAACGACGTTGAATATAAATTCGGTGTTAAAATTTTGTTTTTTCAAAGTGAACTTCCTATTTACTATTTCGTATGTCGTTGTGAAATCCTTTTCTTTTGAGAATGTTGATCATCTATTTATTAAGACAATATTTTATACTAAATGTAATCTTTAAACATTTTAAAATCATTTCAAATGCTCACATGGCATATTTGTTCACACTATTGATTCGTTGATATTGATTGTTAAGATTTATTATATGTTGTGATTCTTACTACTTTATCCAAGTGTTTATTAGTTGATGTGTGGTTTTAGATTGGTGGTTTTTGAGTGTAAGTCTCAACTTCACAATTTTAATCAATATATAAATAAACTACAATATTATTGGATAAAATATTAGATAGATAAACAATATTTAATAGATAAACAATAAAATGGTAATAGATAATAATAATAATAATCCTCAGTAATGAATCTTACTTTATTAATTGTTTCAGAAGAAAAGTTAGATTGGAAAATTTTCTAAACTATTCCAGGAAGATCAATAGATTCCAAAGTAATTGTCTTAAATTAAATAAAACTTTATTCCAATATTCGAAGATAGTAATTTCTGTTAACGAAACTGGTAAAATACAAAAATATGATTGAAAACATAAAAATTGAAAATTATTTTGATCAACAATTTTGAATGAATTTATGAGAATTTATCGAATGAATTTTCTAAGAATTAGAATGAAATTATATTGAATATTTGTCAGAATTGTTGTCATAATTTTATAAGTTAATATTGATTTAACACTAATGAATCTTATGTGACTTTGAATTCATCGGCAATTAGTATACTTAGATACTCTTCCTATATTTCTATAGGGCATCTACTGGATGGCAAGGCTTCGGAAAAAAAGGCTAACTTCGGCGGCAAAATTATCTCCTTAATGATTGACACGTCACGCACTATCTTAGAAGTTTGCAATTAAGGGTGAAGACATAGTGCGGACTACATTATGAACAACTGGAAATATTGGGTTTGAATAAAATATACGGGCTTAATTTCCGATTCTATTGTGACGATATTTTACAATTCAATGAAAATATTTTCTCTGAAGTAGTTGCTATGCTGTATTTATTGTTTGTTTTATTGTTGCTAGTAAAATTGGGAAAATCATAGGGGTTTCATAATTAATATTTCTGGTCCTAATTTTTCATTCTAATTTATTTAATTTCATCAAAATCAACTTAACAAATTATCACAAATAAAACCTTTTACATTTTTTATCATTATTAAAGAGATTTCAACATTAAATTTAAAATTCTAATACTAATTATTATTTTTATTTTTATTATTATTGACCAATGATATTAATTTCTATAATAGATTATTTGGATTTGTGTTTTTTTTGCTTGTTAGCCGCTACTATTTTAAAAACTACGCATTAAAAAGAAACTGAAAAGTCAAGACACAATCAAAATATTTTAAATCCAAATATTTAAACAAATACTTCTAATTTTACATTAATTTATTTTTTATAAAATTAAATTAAATCTGAATAAACTTTGAATAAAATGTTAATAAAATGTGATTTGAAATTGTTTTTAATTAAATTTATACAAAATATCTCACGTCCCCTTTCTTTAAAATCTTTGATTTTGTTAATTATCTCTGACTTGAATAATCTGCGTATCTTAGTATACGAAAACTTTAATTCTTCTATCTTATAGTAACTTTTTTTTCATCTCCATTATATATTCTTTTATATCTTCTTTTATATCTTCTTTTATATCTTCTTCTACATCTTCTTTATCTTTTCCTTATATCTTCTTTACAATTTACAGTCGTTGATCTTTTTAGGTTCGATTCCAGATTCGTGGTCGCCATGTTAGCCTCTACTATTTTAAAAACCACACACTAAAATAAAACAGTAAAAGTTGTTTCATGATTAAGGTACTTCATTATATAATATATGCGTCGGAATGTCTACATGTTGGTTTTGGAGACATGATATACATTATCATGAATGGAATATTATTTTTTAAATTATAAACTTATTCTAAACTAATATTGTAACATGCTTAATATTTCATAATCACTTAATGAAAAGGAAAAATTTCAAAAGTTTCAAACATTGATAAATCTTGTATTGAAAAATTTAAAATTTTCTTAAAATTATAATTTTCATCTCTATTATATTTTGTATTTATTATTAATATTAACCCACTGCATTATTTAATCATTTCTTACTATCTAAGAAACCATTATACACAGCTGCTAGACGTGTTTTCGTTTGTTCGCATTTGTATAATTATACTTCTATCAGTATAATGATATTTCTGATACCGCTGTCAACTGTATAGATCTATTTTATACTTCTCCATCTCTTGTGTTTTGGATTTGAATTTATAATCAATAAGGTTTCTTTTGATTGACTGCATGCATACAAGGTTTCCTCAATATGCTACTTCCATTTTGTTGATACATAATCTACCCAACCATTTTTCAACATACCATAAAAATATGATGACATTTATATTGAAATAATTTAACGCTTTCTTATCTTTCAGTTTTTTCTCACTTATGCATGTAGCAGCAAGTGTTTAGCGACATTTTCCGTAATCTTACGACACTAAATATCAGAGACTCAGAAGAACATATACAAGCATTTTTGTGTTGATTACTATTGAATAACAAAATTGTTTTACTGAACATTTTCATCTCGTTAATTTTATCAGCTCATTAGATTCCATTTATAAATTCAAACTTTCTCAATTATGTTTATTTTATGCCATGATTAGTCATACTGGATCCCTTTGTATCCAATTTACTTCGTTAAATAAATTTATTTATTTTTAATAAGCTTTAAGCTTTTCTTAATTCTTTGTTTTCATGCCTTTACTCATTAAAAGATTTCATGATTTCATGATTTGTAAATTACCATTTCACTTGTTTGATGTTATCTTTGCTGACACTGAGATCTTTATGCCATTTGGCTAATTTTATTGTCACTGATCTATTCTTTCTTGTTCTTATTCGTTAATTGTTCATTATTTATACTATCAACTATTTTGATTTGTGCTTAGTTACTTATTTCATTCTTTCCCGTATTAATTCCGATATTGCATTTTCTTCAATTCCTTCAACATATTTTTAATGTTTTCCTTTGCTTTTTCAATCTTCTTTCTGAATATTAAAATCTCTTATTCGTTTGATGCCACTTTCATAATTCTATGAGATTCCTCAGGTTCCGCTCAAGTATCTTTGTAGAACATTTTGGTTTTCCTCATTGCACTCATCATTTTACAAGCCAGTTTTTTATTGTTCCAAATTAGTAGTATATTTTATTCGGTGGGCATAGGTTTGGTTTAGTCAATTTTGATTGCATAAGATTTTATTCGTTCGTTCCTCCATATGTACATATTCTGTAATCTGATGATTCTTCCCTTGCTCCCCCCGATTTTACCAATTTTCTAAAAGAATAAAGTATTATAATTGACAAATAATTCCCAATATCTTCAAAACTTTATTTATTCATTATGATATGCATTGACAATTGTAGATTTGCTTAATTTTATTGTCACTGATCTATTCTTTCTTGTTTTTATTCAGTAATTGTTCATTATTTATACTGTCAACTATTTTGATTTATGCTTAGTTAATTTAATATCGTTTAAAAATGAATAAATATTTTTTACAAAATGTCAACAATATATTCAGAACAAATCTTTCAATGAGTAGCTTTCATAGATAATTCAAAATGCCTTGACAACTATTTATTGATTTATCTAACTTTATTGATGATTAATGTAATTAAGTATATTTAAAACGTCAAATGCTAATAAAATTATTAATTAAGATCTTTATGTCTTTTCCTTTCCATAAATAAAATATTTCAATTCCCAGACAATTTTAAAGTATATCAATAAAATATCATCTTATTTCTCATCAATTGATTATATTTTAGAAGAATTAGGACAAAATGATTTATTTTCCTTTTTCTGTGCTCTTTAGAAATTTTAAACAAATGCAATCCTATCGGAATGCATTTGTTGTTTCGTATCATTCACTAAGTTTTACTTTGCCTAAGTATTATTCTTGTTAGATAATTGGTTAATTATTTTTATAATTTTTAATAATCATAATCTTATAACATAAAACTTGCAAATTCTCTATCAAATACTTCTTCAAAAACATCACATTATTTACTAGGTTATTTAAACAAATTCAGTTCTAGTTGTAAAAAATAATTAAGTCATCGTTAAAGCTTCCTTACCAATCTGAATACAATAATGCGTATAAAAAATATCATTTTTACTAAATTTTGTTTATATTGTTTTAATTTAATGTCTTCTTTTTATGCTCAACAAAATGAATGAAAAAACATAATGAAAAAATACAATCTTCAATGTCATCACTCTCGATGTCTTCAATGTTTTCAGTATTGTATAAGATGTTGGTAGAAAAGGAAGTTGTTTTAGAACAAACGATAGACCTGCTATTTTATCTCTTTCAAGTAAACAACCCAAACGACCCAGACAACCCAGACTTTCAAGATAATTTATTATCAATCTCTGACTGAATAAGAGTATCATCAATATATGAATATAAGATATAAATATAAGTTAGAAATTACAAAGTATTAAGAAAAGATAAATTTTTGATCAAGTACAAAGTTTGTGGAAAATGAGTTTAAGTTTAATGGGAAAATCTGGTGCCAGTGGTAAATCAATGAAGATCACGTAAATTTCCATATTTATAAAAAACAATTTCGTCTACTAGTAACAAATTACAAAATCAAAACAGAATATTTCCATATTACCAATTATTCAACTTAATTTCATGATAAACAACATCATTTTAGTAAATATATTGATGAGTAAAATATAATACGAAACAACGTATTATTAGAATTCATTGAATTGTCTTTATGTAAAGTGAGAATAATAACAATTTATTCTTAAAATTTTTATTTTAAATTTATAAAACAAACTTTTGCCTATTAAAAATTATGATAATTATTTTGGATATTTTACCTAAATTTTATTGGATGCTATTATATATAAAATGATTTTCTTCTTTATTTACACAATTATTCATAATAATTTAAAATTACACTAAAAATACTATTCGTTGAATGTTTGAAAAACAGTTGTACTATCCTCCAATCAGATAATTAATAATGAAATTATAAAGTGATTATCAATCAAATTGAAATTCAAAATAATGTCAACATGTGATAATTACATTTATCCTTGGAAAAACTTTTATCTAAGCTTCTATATATTATATGGAATCGTTGGATGCTTTGCATTGATTCTTAATGGTCTCGTTATTTATCTGCACCGCAACTTTGAAAAGAAATTTCTCGGACACAGAGTCACGTTTAATTTAATCATGAAGTTATTAAACATGTTTGATTTTATTATATCGATTGTTATCATAATTCATATAACACAAAAAGCATCAATAAAAGTGCAACAACACTGTTCTTTGATTGTTTTAGAAATAATCAGAAATATTTTATGCGCAGCTGAAATGTCAATGTTAACAATGCTTGCTATTGATCGATATCTAGCTATTACCCATCCAATAACAGCTAAATGGACACCACGAAAAGTCAGAATGGTTTCTATCATCATTATATCTTTCACTATTATGATCAATATTTTACCAGTCTTGGGTTTTTTAAATTTTTCAATAAATATTCAAGAGAAAATTAGGTTATCTTATCTAGTGATATATGGAGTTGGTTGCTTATTGGAATTATTGATAAGTATTTGTTCATATCTAACAATGTTTATTACATTTTATTTGCAAACCAAGAAAATGACATTTGATCAAAGAAATGATGAAGAAAGACTTCGAGTAGCAAAACTGATCAAATTCGGTCGATATTTATTTTCAATAAACGTCATCTATTTAATATGCTTTATACCGGTACCGTTAGTAAATTTTAAAATTTTAGCAAACATTAATGATATACATGTTCATTTATTTTATTTTATCGTATTGATCAATCCAATAATTTTTATCTGTGGTAATCAAAACATTGTTTCAGCAATTCAATCCATTTTTCGAAAGAATAAAGTATTTCATTGGATTAAAAATACTTAAGATTTTAAGCAAAGTCCTTCAAGACAACTTTTTTTTCGCAATGCTTAGATATGCAGTTATAATTATTTGTATTGCTTTATTGTTTCTCAAAAAATAAATGATTTTTAATCTTTTTTTGTTTAAAACGATATTTGTAATAAATTTATTATCGCTTTCTTGATATTTTTATATAGATAATTAAAAGAGCATTTTTATTTACGTAGTGGAATATTTCTAATTTAATCATCACTGCTTGATCGATAAGTGACAAAGCAATTTAGAAATAATTTAATTAGGAAAAAATTAATAATGTGATAATTAACGTGAATGATAAAGTTGGGGATGATTTAAAAATTGTTATTCCTTGCAGAATATTGTGAGAATTATTAATAAATAGCAAAGCAGAACAAGAAGCATTGTTACTACAATGTCATGATGGGATTCTAAGAGGGAATCTATAAGCAAATAAAAAGTTCAAGAGATTAAAAAGAAAATATTGGTGACCATATAAGAAAGAAGATGTAAGTAAGAATTTCGAAACATGGAAAATTTATTGCACTCAAAAAAATACAGGCCAAAAATAATAATGCCACTACAGCCAGTAGAGATTATTTCAAATTAATGCAATTCGGAACGATGTATTTCACGAGATCATTGCCAGAAACAATCAGAATAAATCTATACTTTTAGTATTTTACCTTCTACCTTGCGTGTTGACCATAATTTTAAATGATGCCAAAATTGCAACCACACAAATATTACAACAGTCTTTCAATATGAAACACTAATAGAAATGTCCACAGATTTTCTGAGTAACATAATAGCAGAAATTTGTAAGCTATTTTATTTGATGAATTTAATAAATTATCATATAGACCTCAAACACATGGGCAGGTATAACTATTAAATCACATTTTAAGAAATATGCTGGCTACATATGCAAGTATCAACCAAGGAGATTGATATTTGAATTAAATACCATGCGTATATGCATTTAAATATAACATACCCACCAATATAAAGAAAAGTTACTTTAAATTAGATTAATATCATCACCTGTCTACTATTTAAAGTAATGTTTTCAAGAGAAAGTAATTGTGAACGAAAGATGAAAAAGTAAAAACCCTAAATAACAGTTAAAAGTAAACAAATCAGTGATGTATTCTGATAAATAAACCAAAATTTGAAGATGCTCATGACCGCAAGTTTATAAGAACAAAGATAAAAATTGAGAAAACTGAATAATAGCTATAATAATATCAGCATAAATATTGCTAAAGAAAAATGATATTGGTAAAAACAAGGTTTGTGATACATTGTCAACTTTCAATTCGTTTAGATCACCTAATAAATATATAATGATAATGAATATATAAAAGTATTTGTAATATTATGATAATAAATAATATATAAATTTTTCTAAAATTTACTTTTATTATTCACATCTCTACATATACAGCTCAAATATTAATTTCCAATGATTTAATATTTATGAAAAACGTTTTGTATGTCGCATATCATAGAATTATCAATGTTAAAGATTGTAATAATATTTAACCAATAATCAAACCAGGAAGATACTCAGGAAATTCTTATTTTGAGTCACAAAATACTGCCGTTAAATCAACAATTTAAACTATAAAACAAAGTAAAAGTTAATGAATGATACTAAAAAATAAATCAATAAAATTATATTAAAAAATATTCTACAATCCATATTATCTTATCAATTGTTTTATTTATTGGAAAATTATTGCTGTAATTCAGAGATTTTACTTTAATCAATAATCGAAAAAAATCGATTTTTAAGCAAATTCTTAAATACAAAACTAAATCACGTTGATTTTTTGTTATACAAATTAATGATCTATTGACCAAATTAATAAATGAGTTATTGGGTTTAGATTGAGAAATGTTTCGATTTATATTTTCAACCGTTAAAATATGAATATTACTTTCTATGGCTACTTATAGAGATTACGAAAATTAGAATAAACATGTTATTGATTATCTACATAGGCATGGCAAACTACATGAACATGAATGATGTATTTCAAAACCATCACTCTTTCATTAATAAGTTAACTTCTATTTAGAAAAATAATCAATGAATGATAAGCAAACGAGTCACATAACATTAAATAATTAATAATTCACTTTGAAGCTACTTTAGATTAATGTAGTGAGAACAGTGAGAAAGAAACTTCAATTTGAAGTTTTGAATATGAATTCAAAGAATGCATGCCCACCTGAGAATTGCAAGTAGTCCATGGAAGTAGTTTATTCATTATAATTTTCAATTTCACCACATTAATAAAAATATTTTCGTTCTCTCAATGAAAATTTTCTTCGTGGTTATATTTTTAAATTAAATTTTAAAATAATGTTTCAATGACTTCCTTCATTAGCTTTCGATTATAAATATTAGGTTGTCCCATATGAAATGTCCGATTTTTATATATTGAACTTTAAATCAAAATTTTTTAAAAACTACTT
>JBBMOY011575854.1:0-13917 GCA_037951405.1 Platydemus manokwari | reverse complement strand
GACAAGCATAATTTTGACAGTACCTTTAAGCGGGTTTTTTAAATGATTAATTCCCGGTACTTTTTTGACATAATGTACAAATAATTCTCAATCCAGAAATTCGAATATTCAGAAATTTTCATACGACAGGAAGTTTCGTATTGCAAGCAACATTTCACGAACAGGAAATTATTGCATTATTCGAGCATTTATTCGCAAGACAAACATTATTTTCAGTTTCAATCTTATTCTATACTTAATATGATAAATTCAATTTCTGTATCTCACGTTATCCTATTCTCATCAATATCCGATTGGAGATTAGTTATAAATTATTGCTTAACAACTTCACTCAAATCAAATTCCATATTTTATTTTTACTTTGCAGTAGAGTGCCATTAGTTCTCTTCGGCGATTGTTATCCATCTTACTCTTTGCCGAAATAATTAAATGTATGCTCTAACTTCTTATACTTAATTTAAGAAATAAATCGTCGATAATTTTTTGTTGATTTGTTCTTAATTATCACCAAGTAGAGCACAAATAAAATTCCATAATTTTAACATGATAAATATTCGAGAATATCCAAATAAGAGTATTGTCTTTGTAGTTTATTGTGATGGTAAAATGATTTTTCATGTTTTTTCATATCCACCATTCTTTTAAAATTAATCAATTATTTTTTAAATGTTTGTACTCATTTATTTAATCTCGTTTACATCACACAGTTAATAGCACAATTTCTTACAGTCAATGTCTTATAATATTTTATAAACTGTTTATGGTTTCCTATGTGTGTCCGAAAATGTCTTATAATCTCCTATGTATTCTATTATTCTTCCAGTATTGTAAAATGTTGTGAAATAATTATGAAGTTTTTCTATGGAGATCATAATTGATATTTATGGTAATAAAACAAATTTAAAACAAGTAATTTAAATGACCTGAGATAGCCATCATTGATTCCGGGTAAGATGTTTGTTGAATTTCGTCTATGATTAATTCTGAGTAAGGTCTAAATAAATAAATTGAATACAAAAATATTACCGTTGAAAGTACTTTCTTCAGTATTGTTATCGCTAAAATCTTTATAACAAATATGATAAAGATTAATAATTCCAATAAATGTATTACTTTTATCATTCATTTCTAATGGGAGCACGACTTCCATATCTATCGAATGGACTTTAAATAAATAATTCATGGTTCTTTAAAATTCAAATCACTACTTTTTTCTTTGATATAGAATCCTTCAATTAAATATTGGCCTGCAAATGGTAGATTAACCTTAAATATCGCAATTCCCTTTTTATTTGATATGGATTTTTCAACTGGAACCGGAGAATAAATTCCCGAATCTTCACTTGCAATAGCCGTTACATCGATTTGATTCTGAGTTGAATTGGGGCAACTATCTATTAATGAAATACATTATATATTATAAATATTTGTGTAAAATAGATATTCACATGTAATAGTCAGTGTTTCTCCTACCCTGTGTTTCTTGCCGGAATCAAAATCGGGAATAATTGAAACTATTTCCACCAATTTTGCATCATAAGCGTGAAATTCTAATGGGCATTTATCAAACATGACGTCTTGATAACAGGCAAATAGAGTGTGGAGACCAATAATCGATGGAGTAAAATCACATCTTAGTTGACCAATTTTATTATGTTTTTCTTCACCATAAAGCAACATATTAACATTAGTTTTATCTGGACATTGTACCCAAGCTTTGAGAAATTCTGAAGGTGCACCACATAATTCGAAAATGAATGAAGCTTTTTTTTGGAGTGATGTCAAGCACTGATCTGTGGTAAAAGAATGAACCAATTTCCATTTTGTAGCATTAATAACATGGACCTTTGGTCGAGGTCCTAAAGAAATAAGTCTATTGAATTAAATCTGAGAATATTTTTATTGAACCTGGAACTGATGTGTTGTTGAAATAAAATCTGATTTCATAGCTACCGTATTGTGGAGGAATAAAAGTGAACCTGCAAGTATAATCTGGCAAAATATTAGAATGGCATTGAACCACAACATAAGGATTGATGGTGTTGCTTATGGCTGATAAAAGGTGAGCTTGAGCAATTATCTTAATATCATATACATAAATATCTCTGAAATATTCGTACTAACATTCTTAACGACAGGATGATGCATTCGCATTTCCATTACTAATTCTATAGATTCTAATGACCAATAAATAATATCCATGTGCCACCTCTCCTGGTCTAGATCAAATGCATAACAATGACCAGAAGTTAACAATTCATTCTATAATAAATTTCATTTTAAATAAGAAATTATCTGAAATTATTCTATTTTTAAATTAATAGTGTCAATCTGATGTATATTCGATTAAAATAACTTTATTAGGATTTATATGTAACTGGTATTCACAGAAATATATCAAATGGGTAAATTGACCCTACAATCTGGTATAATGTAATAATACTAACTGATATTTTTTCCATTTATTTAGCAAAATGTCATTATTAATAAAAGATTTTTCTTAAACTGTGACTTTTAATATATCTGATTGTTATCTGTTTCCATTGATAAGTATTATTTGCGTGTCTTCTGTTGAAAGCTAAAATTATTTATGATAACAACTTACCGGTTTATTCTTGAGCAGATTATTCTTATACACGTTGATTTTATACATTCCAATTACTGATGTAGGAAAGCTTATTACACAAACTGTTGGATCATCAGATTTCTTGATAATTGGTACAAATTCATTATTACTCGGATCATTAACACGAAAAGAAATATTCTTGTAGCGTTTATGATAAACCATTGTAAATTCCACTTCATCACCAACAACACAAAAGTCTGGTCCTTTAAATTCCATTATGTCTTCTACAAGAATAATTCATAACTATAACAACAGTAGAACTAATCAATAAACCCACATACCCGTCTATATGTGCGCGTGTGTTGTAACAGCTGTAACGTTTTATTGGATTTATTTAGTATTAGGGCACATTAAAAAAAATGCAAAAAACATTGTACCTGTAAAATGTTTGCAAATATAACTCAACAAATTACAGATAATCAAGTTATTTACATTTAATAATAATTGCAATTATATTTCATAAATTCATTCAATATTTGCATTGAATTTTTATTAATAATGTTTAAAAATCACTGAAGACTTTTGATCTTTGTCGATTTATTCTGAAATGAATGATGATTCCATTGAAAATTCTAATAATATCATGATTAATTTTAAAGCTTTAGCCAAAAGCATTAGTTCGGCTCAATCAAATATTTTTAGATGCAAATCAACATTGAAATGCATCGAAGAAGAATTAATTTATCTCAATGTTAATAACAATACAAATACAAATAATAAAGATTCTAAAAAACCACAATTGTTAATAGGAAATTCAGATCAAGGTTCAACACCATACAATATGGTAGAAATTGATGCAGAACCTACCAAGGCGATAGATTTTTTCTCTCGAAATTATTTACCAGATTCTATAAATAAAACAATGAAAAGTCGAAAAGGATTTTCAAGAATGCATGTAAGTTTTTTTAATATTATTATTTTATTAAATTCTGCTGGTAGTTAAACCTCTCGTCAATGTCATGAGCTTGCTTTTGATTATTTATAGATTAGTCGATATTTTCTTACAACCATTACAAAGTTAATTGTCTTTTTCATGTTTTATACATAAGTAATACATATTCTTTTTGTTCTTGAAAATAAACAGGGGCTTTTAAGCATTTAGTCTGCATATGTTTTTTGTTAATTATATGAAAATAAAAAATATCCTATATTACTTGTAATTAAACTTCATTGATGCCATTTTTTACGCAGTATAGTTCACTATTGTTTTTGAAGTTTGACCAATAAAAGATTTAAAAAGAAATTAAAAATTTTTCAGTAATAATTAATGTCAGAATTTACAACGGATTAAGCAACACAACAAGTATTTCCTCAACTACTACGTTGATGTACGTTGTTGCATAATGATCAGGATAACGAAAATCTTAATAAGTTTGTGTTTCACTCATGCTACAGTTTCACTAGTTAAATTTTAATTTAAAAATTATTCAAATACTAACGACTTACCGCTTAGCCGATGCTTGTTTTGACTTTAGCGCTCTTGTTTTGGAGCATTTCAAATATCTACATTCAATAAAGATTTCAATTTGTGCTGGTTCAATTATGTGACGTAGTTATATATGTGTGTGTGTATTTGCTTAAATACGAATATATTGATGAAACTTTTGAATAAGTAAATATTAATACTATTTCTATCTTACATGCCGTCACGAGCTAATTATCAATAATTAGCTTGATGACTTGCTTTTATTATCACAGATGATCAATGTTTGTTCATCATTATTATTGTTTATCAGACTAAATTTAACTTTACTTTTGTCACATTTTTATCCATAAATATATTTGAATGTTGTGCGAGTGGATTTATACAACTATTTACACTAAAATCAGACCGAAATAGGGTTTTTTAAAATATAGTTTATCTACAAAAAATAATTTAATGATGCCGTTTAATAAATCTCCAGGCAATTAATGTGTTGCAAGTTTGACATTCTTTTATTTTATTAATTTTATACAGGATTTTCTTGAATCTGAGTTCTATGAATCTGCTTTATTTTTAACTGAATATTTATTGAATTTCTATTCATTGGTGAAGTGATGTTCCTGAAATTAATATTTTATGTCTCATCAATTGATTAAAATATAAGCCAATGCTTTTCTGTAGGTTTCTGAACAACTTGTATTAATTTTAGTCTCTACATCACCTTAGATCCAAAATGTTACCATTTTCCTCTTACTATGAAATGAAATTATTTAAATATTATCTACCAAAATTAATTTATCCTAACTCTAAAAAGTTATAGTTAAAGAGAATTGTTTAGGTATCACAAAATCAAGATTCATCCAACAGTAACTTTATGAGAAACAGTAACGGATGCAATATAAGTTTAGAGTTGAATAACTTAATGAGAGCTCAACAAAGATTAATTTGTCAAATAGAGCAGTTAAAGTGTGAAATTGGAGATAAATCTGGATCGATAGATATCTGTATAAGGGACAAGTTGGTTCGATTTTAATCAAACATACTTTGTTGAAGAAGTAATTTGCAGTCAATATTTCAACTGCAAATTCAAAGAAGTTGATTGTGACATAAGTTTATTGAAGAAAGATGTCGAAAGAATTAAAAAGGATCTGGCACTTGCATCTAACCGAGATCGTGGATTTAGTCCATATAGCCAAGAATCAATCCATAAAGATATACCTTTGTCTTTTAGACAGCCTACTGATAAGTCTCAAGGAATTGAACATCATTATGGATATCAAGATGTTTGTACTCCAGAAAATTCCATGAACGGTGGGCATTCTATTACAAAGAATGGTCGTAGTTTATTACTGAATATCCGTGACCCACAAGGGAATTCAAAAGTAGAAGATTTTTAATAATTTTAAATTTCATTACAAAAGAATTTTTAGACTTTTGAAGATCTAATGAAAAAAAGCAAACTGGATATTGATTGCAATATCAATAATTGCAGAAACAATCAAAATGCGGCTTCTGTTCTGGTAAATAATTAAAATAATATGGGACTCACGTGAAGCATAAAATCAATAATGTGTTAATTATATGATGCAAAAGATTCATGAATACTACTTATTTTCGGGTAGCATATTCAAATAAATAAATTAATTAATTGCACTTTATAATTGATAAAGTTAAATACATGATGTTTCAATGTCAACGTAAACTTTCGACTTTTTTCAAATATTCCGTCAATGATCATGATAGAAAAACATATATAATTAAATTAAATTAGTAATTAGTTAATTTATAATTAATTCATAATATTTGACTCTTAACAAAATATGGTTTGATTAATCAAGCATCCATTATAATTATGTTTAAATGTCAACTTATCACCAAAAGTTTCCAGTGTTAAAAATTATGTCCCACAACGAATCACCTAAGTAAAATCTGCTTGAATTCATTGAATATTTTAAAATGGCAATAAATTCTACTAACATTGAAATTTAAATTCTTTTGATTATCGATTGTTTGATTTGTGTGTTGGTTTACTCAATAACAACCATACCACGATGTCAAACGATTAAAGAGCGCTACTTCATTAAAAAGAACTTCTATTAAACAGGAAATTGTCTTGAAAAGACCTGAGTTTTTGAAGTTCTTTACCTCATGCAAGATACAGATCCGCTTCATTTATATGATCTCATTATCAGTTACTTGAACCATTACTTTCTAAGCCAAAGGTGTTTTTGTGGTGATCTCGAGATCATTCGACTTAACACTGCGTGATTTCTTTCTTTGAAGTTATGTATAAGTAGCGATCAGATTCAACTCCAAACCTTAAATCAATTTGAAAATAGAATTCCCGATGCATTACATGACGTTATTGAGATGATAATTCGCCCTTGTACTACTGAAAATGGTAGACATTTTGAAAATTAAATTTCAGAATAATAGTCTTTGTAAAAATAAAGCTTGTGGGCTTCCCTGTGAGAATCCTTGTCTATATAATTATATATGTATAATTATAGATAATTATAGAATCTTGTGAGAACAAACCCTGTATTACAAGATTTCGCATGTCTAACAAATCAAGTAAAGAATCTTCGTAAAATGGCGGAAGCTATATTCAAAGGATCTTGTTCAAGCAACAATAAAAAGCAGAATACTTGCAATCATGCTGTTGACTCAAACACACCAAAAGATAATGATATAAATCAAGAGATTCACAACAAAATTACTGTTACAAAACCAATTGCAGAAGTAAATCATAGTTTTTTTTCAAGTTTATTAACAATAAATGAATTTAGACGACTTTATTCATGCTAAATAACCAATCTCATCCTAAATCAGTTGGTTTGGTGAATACATCAAATTACACAAAAAGAGATTCTAGTTCCGAATGTACATCAATATCGGGTAGTGATACGAGTGCATGTTTTTGCACAGAAGATCAATTAACAATTCACAGTCCACTCAGAAATACTAGTCATCAGAATGTGAAATCGAAAAGCCAAGATAACCTTATCTATGATAAAAGTGTTCAGCAAAGTTTAATATTTTCAAAAATTAACGATGATAAAAAGCATACATGTTCTGGGAAACAATCATCCAATGAATGTTCAAAACGAATACACGTAAAGTATAAGGACAAGCACAAAAATTGTAAGAATCATGAAATCAATTACAATTGCTACTGTGCTCCATCTCATAACATGAAATCTTATGATATTTGCAACTGTCAAGTTAAAAATCAATTCTATCATGCAAGATCAGTTTGCCCCGAATGCAATAAACAGTTAACGACTCTTCAAAATTAAACGATTATTTGTCATTATTTCGTAGACATGATTATTAAGAGTTTGTAGACTAATTAGATAGACGCTAATTATGAGATTGTATAATTTTCAATCAAATATCTTTAAATAAAGTAATTTGACTCAATTGAAAATTTTGAAACTCTTGAACTATCAGCTTATGTTTGTATCAAAATATTAAAAGTTGTTTTCTATTTTCTAAAATTGAAGACATTTAGCTAGTAAAAATAAAATTAATGAAAATTTATCAATTGATATGAACCATTATAAACAAATTACGCTAGTTGGAACGATAATTGATTACTAGCATCATAGGGGCGTGGATAGATAGTGCTATAAAAAGGGAAGAGTAAAGGAAATCAGCTCTCAAATGCTCATTTACTAAGTATACAAGGCGGAGACATAGTTCGTTATAAAATTATTTCAAAAAATATAATTTTTGGTATACAATTTGCGTATAATTATTTTAGTTTATGTTATTTCAAAAGTGATTATTTGCTCCATGTTACTTGCCATTTCTCATTCGAAGAAGAATTTCGTTTTTGATACGACTTCAAGAGTCTATTAAACATTGTGGCTTCTTTTGTCTAACTCATTGTATAGTCAGAATTAAGTGTACCATACTATTCAAATAGTTCTTTAATAGACATAGATAAAAAAATAAGATTTATTTTAATATTAAAAAACAAACTGTGTAATTTTGAATTAGAATAAAATATTGATAAAAGCGAGTTATCTTTTTACTGGCGACCACGCCGAAATTAACGCTCTGACTAGAGCTAAACGAGAAGAGAGGCAGAACATTTTTTTGTGAATCTGCCACAAAAACGCAGGCGTTATTAATTCCGAAACCATCATTCTTCGATTAATCAATACAAGACGCTGAGAAATGGTTCCAGACAACAAAAGATTTCGCGATTTTTAAACAAATGGAACTATCATTTGCATTTGACATGCTTTTGAGAGATGACTCCAAACAGCTGTGGCAAGAATTCAGCAGTTTCAAAAAGGTTGTTTCAAATGAAGAAATTGAGAAATGGTTTTTAGAAACATTTTCACATGCCAAAACAGTATACGACAAGGTTCAAGATTTGGCAGCAATGCAACAAAGACCAGATGAAAAATATCGCAGTTTTGAACTTCGGGTAAATAAGCTAATTTCGGAAGTGTTTGACAAGAAAAACACTCTTGAAGAAATTTCAAGATTATTTATTATGCAAGGTCTAAATAGCAAGAAATTGAAAGAGTCATTTACTGTCGATTCTGCAATGTCCGACGATAGAAGAAGAGAGCTAGCTGTCAATTTTGAAAAGTAAACTCCGACGAAGCCCATAAACGCCATCAGTCAGTATTTCAAAGTGAACTAAGAAAGACCTTTTAGCAGGAGACCTCGTTCAAAAAGCCAAGTCCAATTTTGCAGGAATGAGATTTTGGTGTAAAAGAATATCATCGAGCATCAGCTAATCGCACAGAATCTCCAAACAACGAGAGACCAACAAGATCAATGAAAGCTATTGCTTCTAAATTCTACAACGATTGCAGAGGAAAACCTACACCACGTGTTGATTATTTGAAACCCACTGCTAGTTTTGCTGTGGTAAGCTTGGACACCGGAAGATTGAATGTCCACTGCGGAATAAATGCTTGATATGCGGTAAAGAAGGACATTCGTGTAGAGAATGCCATTTAGCCAGAAAGCCTAGTTACAATAGTCCTAGGAGAATATTGTGCATCCATGACGAAGAAGGTAAAGCCGATATTCAAACCGAAAGTGAAGCAAGTGATTGTGTTAGCTCACTTTCCATGGAAGAGAAAAAAACCGGAATCAACCTTCTGTGACTATCTCGTCAGTGTGGTTGAGTCAATAGCACATATATAAGCTAGAGATAGAATAGAAGTAAAGATGAAAGACGGCAAGAGGAAGAGGAAGCATTCACAGATGTATCAGAAAGCAGATGGTAGACAGTGGAGTAAAATTTATTGCAACGGTACACAAATTGAAATGTTATGGGATTCTGGTGCATCAATAACAGTAATGAAGGATAGCAATTGGAGGCGCATTGGAGAGCCGCAGATTAAATCGTGTCTAGGGAAAATAAACATCCCAATAGTTTGGAACAACAAAATTCTAGTAAAGGAGATCATTGTAGTAAAAGATATATCACCAGTTGATATGATGAAGACTTGCAGGGATAAAATCAATTGATGCCAAGAATGTGGGAAAGAAATGCAGCGACCAAGACAGAATCGAAATGGCACTGAATTGCATTGCTGATAAGAACGATATTTCATTGAAGAAGTGTATAAAAGAAAATGGCTCAATTTTTATGGCTCCTCAGTTAGATTTGGGACTAACAGATTTGGTGAAGTAATGTCATAACACCTTGCAAGAGCCCTTGGAACTCTCCTTAAGTCGTAGATTCTAAGAAAGATGGATCGAACACGATGTGTTTAGACTTAAAAACTAATGACGACAAAGTACCGATATTCAAACTGAAAGTGAAGCAAGTGATTGTGTTAGCTCACTTTCCATGGAAGAGAAAAAAAACCGGAATCAACCTACTGTAACTATCTTTTTAATGTGGTTGAGTCAATAGGACATATATAAACTAGAGATAGAATAGAAGTAAAGATGAAAGACGGCAAGAGGAAGAGAAAGCATTCACCTATTGCCAAAAACCCCAGAAGACAACAATTAATTTAGAAACCAAAATTCAAGAATTGATAGAAAATTTTCTAAATAGTAATGTCATAACACCTTGGAACTCTCCTTTGGTCGTGGTTCCTAAGAAAGATGGATCGATCAGGATGTGTTTAGATTTCAGAAAGTTAAACGAACCGACTGAGAGGTTTTATTCCCGGTACTTGATAACCAAACGTTATTGGACTCAGTGTATGGAGCCACAGTTTTCTTCACGATAGATTTAGGCCAAGCATATTATCAGGTCAAACTTGAGGAAGATTATAAAATGAAAACGGCGTTCACCACTAGAACTGGGCAGTTTTGTTTTAATAGACTATCTTTTGGATTATGTACCGCGCCAGCAACGTTTTAGAGTCTAATTAATGCGATTGAAGGACTTGATTTACAAAGGCGTTCTTGTTTATCTGGACGATATTTTAATGTATGGAAAAACGGTCGAGGAACACAACGAGAAACTAAAAAAGGTATTCAGGTTGATTGAATCATCAGGTTTGAAAATCAATCCTGAGGAACGCACTTTTGGCATTAGAAAATTGAATTTCCTGGATCATACGATCAGTGCAGAAGGTATACAAACTAATGAGAAGCATTTCAAGCAATTAAACCTAGTTGCATCACTCAGTTGAGGTCGTTCCTAGGATTGCGCAATTATTACAGAAGATATATTAAGAACTGCGAATTAATTACAGCTCCGTTATATGCCATGATGACTGGAAGTGACAAGAAGTTAGAGTGGAGTACAGAGTGTGAGGAAAGTTTTGGATACCTTAAAGAACAATTATGCACAGCTCCAAATTTGGTCTTTCCAGATCCAAACAAAGAGATGATTTTAGACCCCGACGTTAGTTATGGAGTGATTGGGGGCGTTCAAAGCCAGCTGGATGAAAATGGAAAAGAGAGAGTAGTAGCCTATGCTTCTAGAACTCTTAACAGTCATGGAAAAGGATATTGCGTAACGAGGAAAGAGCTTTTGGCAATTCACGACATTTACTATGCATTTTAAACATTATCTGTTGGGAAGGAAATTTGTGACTAGCACCGATCACAAAGACTTGACATACATGAAGAAAACTAACAAACCGATAAGCTCTCACTTTCAAACATGGTTTGCAAACTTATCCGGATTCAATTTTGAACTTCAATATCGGAAAGGATCAGATCATGAAAATGCGGATGGACTCTCAAGTATAGGCGAAGCATTTTGTTCACAATTCTTAACTCAGCACCGGGGAGCTGAAGAAGGTAAACCAAAAATTCGGTTTATTAGTGTTGTCGAGCATTCAATTGCAAATAATGACGAACTAAGAAAGATTCAACAAGAAGATGCTGTCGTTGGTTCCATTCGACAATGGTTAGGGAAAATATGAATTGTTTGAAGATATGGTGGTGTATAATTAGAATGGAAAGAAGAGAATTTTGGTACCAGAGATTTATTGGCAGAATCTTACGAGATACCTCCATGAGGAGTTGTGCCATATTGGTAATAAGAAATTGGTAGATTACATTTAGAAAATTTACTTCTGGCCAAATAAGACGCGAAGCATCGATCATGAAGTACAGAATTGTGATATTTGTGCTAAATGGAAGGTATACACTGGACGAGCTAAATAGATGATGATTCCCAGGGAATAGTTTTGGACTTTGGAACAGATCGTTGTTGATGTTGCACACTTTGGGTAATTTATGACTAAAACCAGATATTTGTTGGTTATAGTAGATAGATTCAGTAAGTTAGTAAATTTGGTGTCACTTATTCGACAAGATGAAACAAGTATTTCAAAGGCTATCATCGATAAATGGATCTATGGGGCTCCAAAATCAATATTCACTGATGGGGGTAGAGTCTTTGAAGGAAGGGAAATGAAAGAATTAGCAACACGAGTTTGAATAAAACAAGAATTTACCTCCACATACCAACATCAGGCTTATCTGAAAGGATGATTAGTACTGTCCGAGACATGGTGGTAACAACGATGGCATTAGAGAAACAGGCTTGGGATAAATTAATAGCACGGATAGAATTTATCATGAATGCAACATATCAAAGTTCAATTCAACATTCTCCATTTGAAATATTGTTTGGACGAAGAATATGCATGGGTACCGATTAAATAAATTTTTTTATATCCCTTTATATAAACTTTGAAAATCCTTAAGATATTCAAACCGTAATTGCTTGATATCATGCATGAATTATTTATACTAATATTTATTTATAAAACAAGTTTTTTGTAATACTAGACGGACAAAGTCTATCATTAAGTGGTAGAGCAAATTATCACAGTTATTCTAGAGTTGTTATTAGTGGTGGAAACTCGCAGAAACTCAGTCTAGCAGGATCAGAATCTGACTTTCTTTCTCCTCGTCATTGACGTTCGGCCAGGTAATATCCTCGAATTCAGCATAACATTGTCCGTTATTGGGAACTTGAACTTAAGTGTTATAACGGAATTGTTTTGGACCTCAGTAGACGCCTGTGTTTCTGAGGATAGCATTTGGTTTTTCGCTCGTGAGATTCCGAATAATGACGGCATATTGGTACTGTTGTTTTCTCCGGCTATTGACCGATTTATTTGTTCACTTTGCATCGGCAGCTGTTGATTAGGACTTGTTGAGTTCCGTTCGAGGTCTTGTCCTTATCATCAAAATAGTCCCATGGTATAACTCGTGGATCATGGACCTTTGGTACATAACCTGGTTTCCATCTCAATGCCGGATTTTGTAATGTCCTGATATCGTATAGAAAACCATTGTCTTTGTCGCCCGGTTCCGTAGTTACTTCTTTGGTGCTAGGTTCAACAGTCATATCTTTGGTTACCTGTGTTGAGGGTTCTGATATTAAGACTTCCGTGAGTGTACCGTTGGCTGAGATATGTAACTTTGGCATAAGTTGATTGCTGGGTTGGTCCTGATTCTGTATCAGTGGTCCGGGACAGTGTTTTGATAGATTGTTCTCAGAGAAAGAGCGAGATTGATTGTCCGACACATTATCTAGTGAATTGCACTTATTGGATTTGCTAGTTTGGGCATATTCGTTGAGAATTCCCAACAGTTTGTTGAGAACCCAATTTTCGGACTGAGAGCTTGACCCGGAGAACAAGGAAGACCTATTCTTGAAATGCCTTTACTTATATGAGTTGCCACTCGGATCATGAGTATGATTAAACTCATTATCCGTGCAGATGTACCCAGATTTACAATTAAGTAAACCCAGAAAAATATTCGGCCTACACAGCCAGGTAAGTTTAGAATTACTGGTTTTTTAGAAAAATTTTTCAGCGATTTTCGCTTGGATCTGGAGGCATGATTGAGCTCGTCATCCTTGTGAAAATACTCTTTTGACATTATAATATCAAAGTTCATCGCATTAACAAATATTGATCAAATGCAAAATCATAATAGGTATATAAATGATTATAAATTTAGATTATGCAATCTTCCCTGGTTTTCAATATTTCAAAGCCTCTCGTGGTGGAATCGATTCAAACAAATAATTAATTTTTTCTTAAAGAAAAATACAACACGATGAGTAATTTTATATCTTATCTTGAATTCACAGTTATTTCCATTTTGTCCTCAAAATCTTAAATAAGGACAATGAATGGAATGTACCTCTTGCTTTTGAAGAAAGACAATTTATTAGAAATAGTGAGATAATTTGGACACAAGCATATGAATGTAAACACATATATTAATCTAGTCTGAAACAACAAAAAAAATAAACCACAAATTAGTAAAACATAAAATTCTATTATTCGGCCGAGATTATTTAGAGATTCAAATGGGAATGATATAATTTATAACCGTTTCTAGCATAAATTTTATTTTGGAATTCGACTCAATGCAACGAAGAGCGTGACGAAATGTT